>BCLH01000982.1:4092-52348 GCA_001602315.1 Zoysia pacifica | reverse complement strand
CGCCGCACGTCGCGTCGCGCGCGTGGGGCCGCGCGCGACGACGCTGGACTTTTTTTAGATCTTTTACGGGATCTTTTTCGGCTACTATTTTTCTTTTCTTTTTCTTTCTTTTTCACGGTTTTTTCGCGGAGCCCTAGGCATCCGTCATAATGTAGCCCGTGGCTACAATTTTTCTTTCGGATCTTTGCTCGCGGGTAGGGTTCCAGCGAGTTTTTTCATACTCTTCGGGATCCACTTCTAGATCTGGCTCTGATGCCAATGTGTAATCTTTTCTCTGGGTCTAGAGTGTAGATCTGAGAGTTTCTGTGTCGGTAATAGATCTGTGGTTCGGAGGTGGTCCATACCTTCGGATCCGGTCGCCGGAGTCGAGGAAGATGATCCGGCCATCTGTCTTTGTTGGTGCGGTCCTCTGCGCTTAGACAACGTCGGTCGGTGAAAAGGGCAGTGGTGTTGGAGTCACGGCGACGTCGTCGATCTCTCGGTGGCGGCGGTCGTCGTGGCGGTGGCGCTTCCCGTCGGCACAGCGCTCCCTCACATATCAGGTTTAGGGATGTCGGTGGGGTGCGACGGTACGGATGAACTTAGGTCATGAGTTTCGGCCGGCCTCCCACCTCTATTTATTGTGGTGCTAACGACAGGGACCCACCAGTCATAATAGGCTGGGCGACTCCGATCAGGGCGCGATTAGGTCAATGGCCCGTTAAAACCGTTGGGTCAAAATGGGTGAAGATCAATTTCTAACATTCCGATCTCTCGTATCTTTTGGAACGAAAATGTGGAGCTTTGCGATTCGTGCGGGAATATCGGGCCGAAATCAACACAAGCCCAGGATATAGAATTTGATCTGATCCCGACCATTCTGTATGGGCCTATGATTTCTCCTACCACTCGTCTCGGCCAGACGAATCTGCGGAAAAAACTGCGTCCTGATGCTTCTGACACACAAATAGGCTTGCAAGCAGTGAAGGCCAGGAGCGTGGATGAAGATGGATTTGATATCAAGTGGCAACTTTATTCGCCGATATGTATAGTACGGAATAAATTAAATTAAAGCAATCGCACGAACACAAATCCATTGTCGTCTAGTCCGGTTAGGATACCTGGCTTTCACCCAGGCGACCCGGGTTCAAATCCCGGCAATGGAATTTTTGTTCCACGGGCCACAATTTTCTTGTTATACTTGTGGAGTACTTCAGCTCATGCATGTTATTTGTTCCATGGGCCACAATTAAAGGCCTGCAAAAAAAGCAAGCCTCTTTCGTCACTCTACCGGCTCTCCCTATCCATAGCCCATATGTCATAGCGCGCCGCTCACCCCCACCAGCCCGAGCGCAAGCATGGCGCTCTCGGTCTCCTCCCTCGCCGCCGCGCTCTCCCACCTCTCCCTCCCCTTTACCTCAACCACCTCCAAGCCCCATCCGTCCCCACTCCTCCGCCCCCTGCCTGCTGAATTGCCCGCGGGGGAGGAGGTGGTGGCCGTCGAGGAGGAGGAGGCGGAGGACGAGCTTTCGGGTTTCAAGCTGCGGAAGTACGTGAAGCAGCGGCTGCCGGGCGGGTTCGCGGCTCAGAGGATCACCGGCACGGGACGCCGCAAGACGGCCATCGCCCGCATCGTGCTCCAGGAGGGCTCCGGCAAGGTTTTCATCAACTTCCGCGATGCCAAGGTACCTTTGTCTTACTATCACCTAACTGACGCAATACAAAATTCAGAAATTCAGGCGGTGCTGGCAGAGATGGTTAACATTTAGCAGAAGAGTTGTCAAATCTGTGTTTCAAAAATGATCGTTACTGATATTTCTCAATGTGGCTTGTAAACGAGTACTATACTCCCTCCATCTCATTTTACTTGTTATTTTAGGAGTAGACACGGAAATTAAGGATAGTAAAAAAGATGGAATATACTGAAATCGAAGAAGAGAGAGATAAAAATAGAGATGTATTGAAAATAGAGAAAGATGTATTGGGGAAGTGAGAATGATAAGTAGATGAGGAAAGCTTGTGCACTCGAAAATGACAAATAATTGGGGATGCATGGAGTAGCATATTTAAACAGAATTTTGGATGCCTATATGTTAGAGTAGTACATTTGAAAGAAAAGCGAAATAAGATGTTGTAATGCTATGGATAAATTAAAATGTCAAACTGATTTGACATTTTTTCACTAAGAGTTTGGTGGCAACTTAGTACTCCTGGAGCTATTGTCTAGTAATTCATATAGCAACTTGTTTCTCAATCTGGAGAAGCATTCATGTGGCTATGTTTAACATTTATACTTTATGAAGTCCCTTGGTTTATGAGTAGTCTTTTCCTCAGGGGCATGGTCCTATCAGAATCTAATTTCTAGTCTGGCAGTGCTTAGGACTTATGCATTGTTCTTTGCTGAAACTTTTTGTAATACTGATGTTTATTTGCTCAAGGCCTAAAAGTTCTCAAACGATCAGAGCATGAACATGAAGTTTGTTCTGATTCAGTACTATTAATCTATTCACTTCATGAGTGACTCAGAAGTTTACAGAATTGATTTTTATCAATTTGATGAAAACAGCTGTCTTTCTGTCATGATATTACCTTCAGCAACTTTGACATATAATTTAATACCTTTATAGTGAATGCCTCCAGGCTTAAGGAAGGTGGGACGCTTATTTTTGTCATTCTTTTTAAAGAATCGTGTAAAATATTACTTTATGTAGTAGATCGAATTGAAACACAACTTCAATAAAGTTGGATGATGTATATGAGATTGTATCTGCAAATCACATTCAATTGATGTACTGTACTCACTACTCACTGAAATTTTAAAAATATGCAGGAGTATTTGCAGGGAAATCCAATGTGGATGGAGTACTGCAAGGTCCCCTTGGCGACTCTCGGTTTCGAGAACCACTACGATGTCTTTGTCAAGGTTCATGGCGGTGGTCTCTCTGGACAGGCCCAGGCGATCTGCCTTGGCGTCGCGCCGTGCATTGGTGAAAATCAGCTCCGCCAACAAGGTTCCTCTGCGTTCAGAAGGTCTGCTAACGAGAGACACCCGTATTGTTGAAACGAAGAAGGCTGGTCTTAAGAAGGCTCGCAAGCGCCCCCAGCTCTCAAAGCGTTGAGGAGAATGCTCCGTCGTTGTTACAAATGTTTCAGTACCGTCTTTCTCCTCTGAGGTCTCTTTGTCTTCCTTGCTGTGCAAATTAGTGACAGACGCCGCGCATTTGTAGGATTCTTTTTCTGAAATCAAAATTTCTTGAGATCATACTCCATGCTTGATGACTTTTGGTCAAGTATATTCTTGGATTGGGCGAACATGTAACCAGTGTACAAAGAGTTTTTTTTTTAAATGCGAGAAGTGCACAAAGAGTAACTTGCACTCTACAGTCTACACTGCATATTATACTAGTACGTACTAACTTGACGCGCCAAAGTCTGCGAAGTTAATCGCTGTCATTATAACTGTTTCATTTTGACCCCAGAGAAATGTTGCTCGGAGTTGGAGCCCGATGTGATACAATCATACAAGTGACAAATGCAGTGAAGCAATCATAGCGTTTCCGCTCGCGCGGCCCAACATAACCCAACCCAGGATCGAGCCCACCAGCGAAGGCAGTGCTTCCGTACCCAGCCCAGCTTCGATCATGCCGTCGTCGTCGTCGTCGACCACACCCCGCCCCAACCCTTCCCCCCCCCCCCCCCCCCCCCCCCCCCCCCCCCCCCCCCCCCCCCCCCACGATGATGACGAGACGAGGCCCCTGAGAATGTGCGCGTGCGCGTCCGCCGCAAGTTTCACCCCGATCCGTCTCCACACGCCGCTGCCGCCTCTTCCGCTGGGCGTAACCCTGCTCCTCGCCTCCTTCACCGTCTCCCTGCGATTCTTATCGTCTCTGTCCATTTCCGTTAATTTCTCCTTGCACGTCCAAATGTTGTGGATCTCTCATCTCTCCCACAGGCCACAGATAATTCTTGCTTGATGTTCTTCAAAGAAGTGGGTAGTAAGTACAACTGCTCAGCTGTAGTTGTGCAAAAGGCACGGGTAATAAAGTTGGCCAGTCGCACGCGTTTAGCATAAAAGAGAGCTCCTTTTCTGCACCTCAACCAGTGATACAGGTCACACCCATTTTAGCCCCATCGGTGATCGGCCCGTCGCCCCCACATGTGGGCTAGGTGGAGTAGAACCGTAGAACCAGAAGCACTGCCCTGCAAAAAGTGAGAGTAACATAATCCTCCTCCGCTTCAAATAATTTTATGAGTACTGCATGCCCTTTCCCGGTGGTCGGTGGTCCTCGTCCTGGTACTGGAAGTAGCAATAACAGAAGTGATTGAATCCTCTTGCGCCTTTTTTACAGTGCTCTCGCAGAAGCTTCAGTGATTGTGAGCCGTCGTGATTGTGAGGGATCACGCTCCCTTTGACCAATATCTTCATGGGCATCTGGTTGTTCACCAGTTCACGTCCCGGGATTAGCTGAGCTGAAGCCTACCGAGTCTCGTCTCGGCGTCCACCTGTTCCCGTTTTGCGCCGCGAGGAGCTGGTTAACAGCGTGGGGCCTCTGAAGATTGGTCGCGAGCATCGCTTGCTTGCCCATGCCCTTCAGCCGTTGGAAAGAGCCGGATCGATGGACTTGCAATCCTCAGCTCATTAATGCAAAACTCCGCATCATTCGAAGCCATTATCCAGAGCCTACCTACCCCTCGTCAGAGACGTTTCTTATCTCTGCCCGACACACGCAAAAAGCGAAGCGGCTTGAGGCAGCCGAGGACGAGGGCGTCGTACATGGCGTGACCCTCTGCGTACGTGTCCGTCCGTGCATCTGCCGGACTCATTTACTCCTTCGTCTGGTTGTCATCTCATCTCCCCCGTGAAACCGATGCGTTCACTGCAATCGGCATTTACCCGCGTGCGCGCTGGACAAGCGACGGTTGGTAGCCATGAATGCCCCTGATGAGAAACACTGGAAACGGGCAGGACAGGGAAGACAAGAGCGGCAGGTCTGGGAGACTGGGACTGGGGGTTAACAGAGCCGGAAACGTTCGCTACAGGGCAATGCAACGGCTGTCGATTAGCAGCAGGGTTGCCGTCGCTATCGGCGTTCACGGACGATTGCAACTGCGACCGCCGGAATGGATGTTGTCGCAATCTCTCCCGCAAGTTTTGTCAAGTTTTGAAAGTAAACGTTTGTAGTATCTTGATTTACTAATTGCGAGTTCATTGTCCTTTCCCGCACCAGGATGGTTGTTCGTTGACTTTGTTCCGAACGACAGTGCGAGTTGCAAGGGGCGTATCACTAGACAAGCTTTTTGGCTTTGACGTCTTCGTGTACTACAGCACTCATCCTCAAAAAGCAGCAGCTGGCTCAAGGGAGAAGAAGAAATCCCCGCGGGCGCTCGTCGCCGCCGCCGAATCCAATGCCACTTCGGAAAGCTCTCTGGAACCGTGCTGCTACGAATCCAAGGCCAGAGTATCCGACGAAACCCTCACCCACGCGCGCGCGGCGCACGTCCGAGCTCGTAAATCACAAGCGGGGCCCTTTCCCCCTCTCGTCGCTCGCTCTCTTTTCTGCCGGTTCTCGTTAACTGCACCGCACCCGTGGAGTACATGTATTTAGACCTGAATAGTGGAGTACGTAGACTGTACTAGTATTCTGAGTACTCGTGCATTGGATTGCAGTGTCTTTTCCTCCAAGTGAAGCCGGCCTTTCGATTCCGTTTTGGCTTTTCTCGCCGACCCTTGCCCTTTCACCTCTTCGCGGTGCTTACTTTCATGGCATCATCGCCGTGTAGGAGTAAGTAAACGATTACTTAGCCGCACGTACTAGCACTGACCGGTTGTGCTTTTTACGCCGGGAGACGCGACACGGGATTCCCGGCCGGTCGGACCGGAGAGATGTTCTGTTCCGTCCTGCTGCGAGGATACGCGATTCTGCTGGTTGACGGCGGCTGCTTTGTTCGCTTTAAAGTAAGCAAGCGTTGTGTTGTCGGTAATTCTGACGGGCTTGGAGCTTTTCTGTCTCGACTGGTTTTCCGCGTCGGATACTCGTCGTCTCCCGTCGGTCCCTAGGCCTGTTAATGTGGAGAACCAACGCCGCACCCAAACTGCCTTATATATTTTTTAAACTCAACTTCACTTTAAAAAAATTAGAGACTCCATTCAACTCGTCTCAACCTGCTACACTCTCTGTTCATCGTTTTAGCTGGACACGAGAATTAAAAAAAATTAAAAAAATATAGTGTGCAAAAAACGACAAGAAAATAGATAAAAATTTATTGAAAAAAAAGAAAGTGTATTGAAAAGAGAAAAATGTGTATTAAAAGTAAAAATGACATATACTTAGAACAAATTTTGAATGCTAACTTATATTTGTGATCATAGAGAGTAGCTAATTTGAAGACAATTCTACCTAATTTGTGGATAAAACAGTTGCGTATGTTAACAACCATTAAAAGTCTAAAATTTCTAAAGAAATTAAAAAACAACACAATTATATTAGTAACTAAAGAAATTCATTTCAACCCGTATTTAATTGAACCCAACCTATCTGCATTGTAAACCGTTTCAACCCGATCCAAAACAACATGTTTGTAAACTCAAACCAAAAATCTTATTTTAACTCGACCCAATTGTAGGCCTATCGCTCCCCAGTCCCTGCTTTTCCCTATTTCTCACCTGCTGTGGAAATGCTGAGCATCTACCGAGCGATGGCTCTTGATAAGGGCATCTACAATGTGTTTCAAAAATTGTCTATAAGCTATAAAATATTATTTAAAGTTATCCATAACCATTGTGCAACTTGTTTATAAGAAGAAAACAACTAAAGCTATTCATAGTGCTATGATCAAGCCATAAAGAATAAAAAATTAGTTGTTCTCTCTTCTCATATTTCTATTGGTGTGCATATGATTTTTTATTTTCTAATTGATTTTAGTTGTTGCCTCCATATTTTACATCTTATCAACAACTAAAACTTACTTAGGTGATCCACAATGTAGTTCTAAAGTGAGCCATAAACAATAAAATACTTCTTAAAATCAACTATACACATTGTGAAAATAGGTAATAAAAAGGAAACAACAAAAACTATCTATAGTGCTATTGTCAAACTATAAGACATTAAAATATTATTTTGCTATGAAAGAGAGTAGCATGAGAAGAAAGAAACAAATTCAAAAATAAATATTTTAATCTATAAGTTAACTTCAACATTGTGAGAGAAGCAACAACAAAATATTACATTGTAGTGGACTCTATGCTTATGCACCAAACTGAAATAAACATTGTGGTTGCCATTGTTATGATCTACATATTGTGATTGCCCTAAGGGCTTTGAATCTACTCCATGCAAACTTCGGGGTGGTACTGTTGACCTGAAACGGTAGAGATCCTGCTCGGCGACTTTTGGTAGGCTGCTGCAACAAGTCTTACCGAAAGGCAACCAAAGAAAGATTATTCACAGTAGTAGGAGTACTCGATGAGTTACTAGGATTAAGTCAATCATATTATTCTCGCAAGTCAATACACCACTCCACTACCATCGCGCGGCTAGCCTTTGCCATTACCGTAGCCATCACCGGATTCGCTTTTCCTTTGACCTTGCGATAAAGGAGGATGCGAGTGTGGCAGGCAAGGAATGCGGCCCCAGAATACAGCAAGTTTCAGAAAACCGATTTAGTCTTGAAAACTAGTCGACATCGTTTTAAAAAAAAAAAGCTACAGTAAACTAAAAAAACTGAACAAATTTTAAAATCAAATTTTTTATAGAAAATCGGCAGATTTTACCGGTTTACCAGCCAATTTTTTCGATTTACTCTTTTTGAATTTGGAATCAAATCCGTTCGAGTGGTTAACCCACCGGTTTGATCGGTTTTCAGATTTTCAATTTTTTTTAAATTTATTAAATAAAAACCGACCGATTTTTTAAACTGAATCAGACCAATTTCATAAACCCGCGAAAACCGACCGGTTTTAATCGGTTTTGTAAACCCGAGGCCCCCGGCCGCGGCCGGACGTTGGGGCGGACGAGCCAAGAACAGTAAACAGCACTAGATGATGGACGGACGGATGGATGCTCACCGATTCGATTCGAAGGGTCGGACGCCGCCTGTGCTTCATTGGATCGATCTCCGCAGCACATGCATCAGGGTTCCGGCTCTCAAGACGATCCATGCAAAGCGAAGTGGAGTCGCCATTCTCTAGTGGAGTCTGCTCCATGTGACATTTGACATTGGGAACTACAGAGACTGCCTTGGACAGCATGTCTGTCTCCCAATCTTGTTCGTTTCTTGCTCCGGTTGTCCCGCAATGCCAAGTCGTAGGAGTATTTTTTTTCCCCGGACCTCATCTTACGGCCCGCTGAAAGATGAAGTACCAGATCTCCTGTACTGTAGTATACTCCTAAACTAACAATTATCATCCTTACGCATGTCACCGACATGCGGACCCAGCTTCACCTGCAAAACACAAGATTTACCTCGCAAAGCCTGTCGTAAACTCAGGTTTTTGGTGCGGAGTGCGCGACTAATCACGTGCCAGGCAGCGCTAATCATTCAATCAATCAATCAGTCATGGATTGACCTCGACACGGCATGTGGTGTCTGGGGAAAAAGATGGTAGAGTCGCAGAGACGACCTACTTCTCTCGGCCCAAGGAGTGAGGGGGGGGGGGGGGGGGGGGGGGGGGGGGGGGGGGGGGAGGCAGCGGAAGCAGGACGCAGCGCTCGCGCCATACCGCTCGGCTCCTCTCGTCTGGAACTGGAAGCTGGAATGCTGGAGGATGGAGAAGCCGCCCTCCCCCACGGCAGCGATAAGCAGGGAGACAGGGCAGACTGCTCGATTTTGTCACGATGTATATTAGGCCAGTTTTGTTTGCTACTTACTGTAGTTCGTACCAGATTCATGCATGGTAAGGCCGGCTGAAAACTGAAGTTCGGTTCACCTGCTTGCTTGCCGCCTCGCCAATAATTCACTACGAGTACTGAGTACTCATATGTACTCCCAGTACAGATTTGGATCAGTCGTCTTTTGCGTAAACGTGCTGCTACTCTTCTGGTAGAGTAACAGCTGATACTAAGTTACCAGTTCTGATCCTGTGCTTCCCTGCATGTACATCTTTCGCGTACAACCGGGTATAGACGGTACAATGGCGTACCAGGCGGTGTGTTGCCAAATGCAGTTGGTCCGTACTCTTATCTTACTGCTAGCAGTAGTTGAATTTGTTGGGTACGTCGTACATTTATCAGTATTGGTACGCATGATTTAACGAGATTCGGCATGTTTTCAACCACGTGAAAGATGTGGACACTGGACACTAATCCTAGCATGCGTATTCGTTCGTTAGAAACAACAAAACCCACGCGTTTCAGTATTTCGCTTGGAATGAACGAGGGAGCACTCCACTGACGGACGTACCGTAGGTGCCGACACTCCGCCACAGCCGATCGATCACGAAAAAGCCCCCACCCAGCCTTTTTCGGCCCTTTCCGCTGGCCACTTTTCCCCTCTCCCTTCCGCGGCCACACCTGCCTGACCTACCCTGCCCACGCCCACACGCCGCCCCGACGCCGTCGCGCCCGCAGCAACGGAACGAACGGCTCGGCGCCACGGAGAAGCCGGAAATTCCCCGTGACAAGCGCGCGCCGTCTCGCGGCGCCCGGACAAGAAGCGTGCTCGCGCTATCTTTTGATGGGCGAGCGAACCAACCCGGTGAGGAGGGTCAGACGAGCGGGTTGGGGTTAGGAGGGACGGACGCGCGGGCGCGGACGCGGGGAAGCGCCCGACGGGAGCGTTGCTTTCGGCCCTTTCGAGGCTTCTCGTCCGTGCTTTGCATTGCGCTGTGCAGTAGGATGCCCCTAAAGAAACTGGGTTCAGTACTCGCACATTCTCTTGCAACAAGCGCATCCTTGTCTTTAATGGACTGTTTTCTTCGTCTTTGGGTGGCACCAGGGCCTACGTACGTAGATGCCTACCATCGTTTTCTTTTCTGTTCTTGGTTACTGCACTAACCACTACTACTAATCTTTTTGTTTGTAGTACTATCTTGTAGTAGGGATTAGTAGTAGTACTTCTAGATAGATGGAGTTGCTTTATAGTGTTAGGGACCAAATGGAATATGCACTTTGGGATGAAGATTTTGGTGTTCTGTGCAGTGTTTGGCGCCGGGGTTACGTATGAATCCTGTCAACACATTTCATTTTCCTCAGTTGATGATAAATGGCGTAGTAAAATGTTACTCACTCCATTTCAAATTATAAATCATTTTAAACTCAACAATTTTTACTAAATTATATATCATTTTCACTTTTTAATACACTTTTTCTTTTTTTAATATTTTTTATCTCTGTTTTTTTTCTTTTTGTTTCCAACGCATTCTATTTTTTTTACACTCTTTAATTTCTATGACCAGCTTTAAAACCATTTATAAATCAGGACGAAGGGAGTAGCATTTGGCTAACAATTTTAATTCGAATATGAACTAGAGTTGTTGTTCAAACGAAACGATAGAATATATTCAAAAGATAAGTAGGAGTAGTACTTACTCTAAATAGTACACTTAGTACTGTACCAGATATGGAGCTTTATTCTCTACTGCTACTCCTAAATTGCCCCGGCCCCTTTCACAAGCTTTCACTGTCACCGCGCCATTAGTAAAACAAGCTCATCCGGACAGGGAGACACGGCAGGACAGAGGTTTGAAGGGCTCGTGTCAGGTAGATCTAGAAACCAACCTGAACCATTAACAACTCCAAAGTACGCTGCCCGCCAGCACCGGCAGCATCACCCACCCACCCACCGATGTTAATCCCTCGCACAATCTCCAAACCGAATACTCTACAAATATCCCGATGCTTTCGGCCTATTCGTCGTCGTTTGGTGTGCGCGGCGTCAGTCACGACTTGATCAACTGCTGAAATCCTTCGCGCGAGTTTGGTGGACAACGTGATGGACTTAGAAAAGAGTTTCTCGTGGTCTGTCAGTTTGGTCAGTAAAACATAAGGGTTGGCTGGGTCCATCAGGAGATGGAGGCAGCAGTATGCGCTGCATTATCCTAATTGCTCATCGCTCCTACCACATGCATCAGAACCTAACAAAAGAAAAACTGGAATCGTATCAAGGTGGCTCAAAAGGTCCCCTTTTCCCTGGTTTCTCCTCGAGCTGCAGAAGCAAAAGAAACCGAGGGGAAGAGCAAGATTTTCAGACCTGGGTGTGTCCGCCAAAAGGCGCAGTGGTTAACCTATTATCCAGCTCACCACCAGAACAGGGAAGCGAGGGAAAAAGTTGCGTGTGGCGTTTTCACGAGATGTCACAGTCAACGGCATTTTTGCAGGCTCGCCATTAGGTTGTCATTGGTTGGTATATATACGCACACACTCAGACTCGGTGTGGGGTGGCGGCAGAGCAGGTTTGGAGAGAGGCCTTGCTTTTCCTCTCCAAATGGCTGTTTAGTTCTTGACCTCAAGAGTAGAGGGTAGTGGTGGTAGATGGGCGGCACTGGTTGTGCATAGTGCTGCTGGGTTTGTTGGAGCTTTGTGTGGTTTTTGCCATTTCTTTATACTTGGATCAGTTGGAGCTTCTTGCTTGATTTTGGCTGCTTCCTTCCTGCTTCTGCGGTGGGCGCCCTTCTGAGGTCTGAGCAGCAACGAAACTCTGTAAGCTCTCTCCCCTTCATACTTCTGGTCTTCATCTTCTTCTTCTTTCACCTATGAGAACTCTTCTGGCTCCTGCTTATAGTGGTTCATTTTGCGTTTTGCTGCCAGATCTTGATTGGCTCTCGAGTTGCGCCGAGGAATGGAGGTGGAGGCGGTGGATAAGAAGGGACACAGAGCTTTCGCCATGGCGGCGAAGTCGTTCAGTTCTTCAGATCGGCAAAAGCGAACCAAGAGGTTGGTGTCTGCAGACTTTTCCCTCTTTTTTTTTGTTGTTGTTCCATTGTTTGCTGCTGCGAAGTTCTTTGCTTCTGGCGGCAAGAATCCTCATAATGTGGTTTCGCGGTTTCTGAATGGCAGTTATTTAGAGGATGTCTATGCTAAAAAAGATGCTTTGCGCTCTTCGGACAAAACATTCGTTCTACCTAAGCCGGTAATTTTTCTTACCTGTGAAACATTGACATTGTGATTTGCAGTGTACGCGAGGTTTTTGCTACATAAGTCCTCTGTTTTTGAGTAGTTTTTGTTTGATCTTTTCTTTACAGGAAGATATACAGGCTAAGGTCAAAAGTGATTTGAATAAGGAAATGCAACCTGGGAGAGGGGCACAAAGCACCCTGAGAAAAGAGGTATGGACATGGAGAAAAAGGATAGGCTAAGCTTATTTTGGTACTAGTAGTACGTTTTAATGATGCACAGTATGGGCGGCTGAAGTGAACACAGAACACTCTGCTTGACGAAATCAGCCCTTCACCAAAGAGCACATCGTACTGGTTCGCCTGAATTTAGCTGTCAATGTTGCATAATGGGGCAAAAAGGGCCGAAGACCAAATTTGAACCTTTCATTTTTTTCCCCTGCTGAATTCCCTATAGCGTCGACTCATAGTCATCCTGTGCAGATTCTGCAACTAGAGAAGCACCTCAAGGATCAGCAGCTTATGCGTGGCGCCCTGGAAAAAGCTCTGGGGCCTAATGCTGGTCCAGCCAACCCGTCAGTTGAGAATCCCATGCCAAAGGTAACTCCTTTGCCTACAAGCTGTTGGTAACTCCCACCTCTCCCTGGTGCTCATCAGATTAACCACTTCGATTTTTCAGGCTGCTAATGAACTGATACGCGAGATTGCCACGTTGGAGCTTGAGGTCAAGAATATGGAGCAGTATCTCCTTACACTGTACCGTAGAGCTTTTGAGCAGCAAGCACCTGCGTTTCCGCCTCCAGATCGCCGGGAAGCACCCAAGCCGTCGGTGAGCTCACGATTTGGGCACCTCCGAGAAACGGCCATGGCTAAGAACCACTGCAAGAGTAGAGGGGATGCAGAGCTCAGGTCCAGCTACCCACTGCCGCAGAAGAAGCGGAACGATACATTGACAGATTGCTCTACATCCGCTCGTTTTGACAGAGCGGCTGAGTTTGATGTCCTCCGCTGCCAGTCCGCGTTGTCTTACCGTGGGGTTTGTTCATCAAGGATATTACCTTCAGAGGATGATAGTCTTGGGAGGGCTCTTCGCTCGTGCCACTCCCAGCCTTTCTCATTCCTAGAGGTAATGATTAATTTAGTATGGCACTGTATATTATATCATCTGCCTAAATAGTCAATCATACAAGTATGCCATGACATGGATGCCGCATATAAAGTGTTTATTTTCCTCATCATTTAGGATTAGTCTCATGCAGTGTACTTATTTGAAGCTACTATTTGACTGAAATAGTAGCTTCAGAGGACTGAAAGAGCTACTATTTTTCATGGGAAATATTCCAAAATAGATTTTTTTTTTACTGAAATAGCTACTATTTGAAGCTATCAACTCCGTAGGATTTAAGTCTTAAATGTTTTTTTAGCAGGAAGGAGAGACTGGTGCATCAGGAATGATAAGCTTAGCAGAG
Organism: Zoysia pacifica; assembly: GCA_001602315.1. Taxonomy (NCBI): domain Eukaryota; kingdom Viridiplantae; phylum Streptophyta; class Magnoliopsida; order Poales; family Poaceae; genus Zoysia; species Zoysia pacifica. Next base: position 38,848 of record BCLH01000982.1, on the reverse strand, counting down.
TATCTTGGGACTAATGTAGCTGATCACATCCCTGAAACTCCAAATAACCTGTCAGAGGAGATGGTGAGGTGCATGGCCGGGATATACTGCAGACTTGCAGATCCTCCCTTGGTTCACCACGGCTCCTCTTCTTCACCAACATCATCTTTCTCCTCAACAAGTGCAATCTCTCCACAGTATGTAGGGGACATGTGGAGTCCCAACTACAAGCGAGAGACAACTCTAGACTCGCGTTTGATAAACCCGTTCCATGTCGAGGGTTTGAAAGAGTTCAGCGGACCGTATAACACAATGGTTGAGGTTCCACTTATCAGCAGTGACAGTCGAAGGTTGAAAGAAGTTGGGGACCTGATACAGACTTACAAGTGAGTTTTATGCAAAAAAAAAAAAATCTCTTTAGTGGATGGAATTGTTTTCGTTTTCAGCTCAATGTTGTGATGCACTGTTCTGAACTGAATTTTGATCTTTCAGGCTGATCCTGTTTAGACTGGAAACCGTTGATCTCAGGAGAATGACTAATGAAGAAAAGATAGCGTTTTGGGTCAACATACACAATGCTCTGCTGATGCATGTGTGTATACTCTGTTGATTTTGTTTGATAGCACAACTTCTTAGCATTTCATTTATTTTGGATCCTCACTGTACTACTTCTGCAGGCTTATATGAAGAATGGCATCCCACAGAACAACCTGAAGAAGACATCGCTATTTACTAAGGTAATGTCAAACTGCTTCTTTGAAGAATGAATGAACAGGATTTTGCAACCAGAGTACTTATTCAGATAAGGTTCCTCGGTTCCCTGACTATATTTCTTCACCACAGGCCGCCTGTAAAATTGCCGGACGCAACATCAACGTCGCTGTGATCCAGAGCATGGTTCTTGGATGCAGCACGCACTGTCCCGGACAGGTAATGCAACAAAACACGCATCATTAGGGACCAAAAACACGGCTAAAAGCGTGGTGCTCGTACGTACAGTACTGATTATATGTCGCGAGCATGCTAATTTCACCTGTTGATCCTTTTAACGCAGTGGCTACGGACGCTGCTTTACCCAAGGATCAAAAGCAAAGTGAGCAAAGCCGGGCACGAGTGGCGAGCCTTTGCCGTCGCGCAGCCGGAGCCTCTTTTGCGCTTTGCGCTTTGCTCGGGGAGCCATTCTGATCCCGCGGTAAGCAACAACAACTTCCGGGAATTATTTGCCATTGTACCTTAAGTTGTTATCATACTTGGCGAACGCTTTGCTTTTTGTACTCAACTCTTGGCAAAGACTTAGCCTTTAAGAACATATATGTGGGGCATGGAAAGGTGCATGTGACTTCGTTAAGAAATTATGAGATGTTTATGAATCATGACACGCGACCTTTCCACTGATTGGGAACGTTGTTCGGAATCTTTCATCCGCAATCATGTTAGGAATCTCCCCTTGTTGCATCAAAGCACTGCTACCATAATTATTATACTGGATGTGCCAAGAGGTCCAAGACCAAAGCTTCTTTACGAATGGGCACTCATCTCTCTGCTTTGGTTGCATGCAGGTGAGGGTTTACACTCCGAAGCGGCTGTTCCACCAGCTGGAGGCGGCGAAGGAGGAGTTCATCCGCGCGACGGCCGGCGTGTGGAAGGACCAGAAGCTGCTGCTCCCGAAGCTCGTGGAGGCGTACGCCAAGGACGTGAAGCTGTCGCCGCAGGGCCTCGTGGACATGGTCCAGCGCTACCTCCCGGAGAGCATGCGGATGGCCGTGCAGAGGTGCGGCGGCAGGTCGGCGAGCAAGGTCGTGGAGTGGGTGCCGTACAACCCCAGCTTCCGGTACCTGCTCGCCAGGGACCTCGCCTTCCCTCACCTAAGCTAACTGAAACATCTCGGTCGCGAAGTAGTTACTGGAGTACATGCGTGTGTGTTTGTGTAGTATAGGCTCAGAATTAGAGGATGGACGTGCAGGATTTGTGCGGTGACACCTGTGGCGGCGATGCGTGCGTGTGATGTTTCCTTGTAAAGATGATATGTTTTGTAGATGAACAGGAAATAGGGGGAGAAATTAGAAGGAAACATGCCAGCGATTTATTTATTTTTTACTTGCGTCGGTGTGATGCTTCTGCTCGTTGTTCTGGAGTCTTGTCATCGTCGATTGCTACTCATCCAGACTCCAGAGGATAAACTTGGTCAGATGATCAAGATAGAGCATAGCTGATCTTCATCAGTTTTGCATGTGGCACACCAATGGGCCTCTTTTCGCTCCTCCATAATAAGGACTACTTTGTCGCCCAAATGGACAGAACCAAGGGCCAACAAGTGGGCTGAACTAAAATACCCAACCGGCCTGCCGGCCTTGGTAGATTCCCGCCAGGTCCAGCCTGGTGCCACCGGTTATCCCAAGAAGCAACAAGCCTATGAATTCGCTTAAGAATCTCAACTACTAGTAGATGGTTAGTGGCACAATTTTTTGGAGAAACTGTTGATGGCACAGTAAACAATATGAGCGTATTCAACAACACGAGATGCTGCCAATGAAAAATCATGTTTAGGACCATGTTGATCGCATTTTGTCGGCGTTTAGCCCATGTTCTTGATTACATTTGGTCGGTGTTTTCCTAAAAATTTTGTTGTTTGGTAGAACAAGATGGACTTATCAGGAGTGAGTCACTGTCTTCGTTCTGCAATCATCTGAGGAAAAATATCAGCAACCTTGAATGTGCACAATGCATAGAACTGGTAGTAACATACCGCATATTCTTCCATTCATAAACGGAAGGTTTCTATTCGAAGATGCACACGCACGACAAAGCCTGAACACAGACACTAATAACAGCTGAGTTCGAAACCGTGACTGAGCGCACAAACACACTGCACGTTTGCACAAGGACTGACTCATATTTACACTTTCATCTAACCTACGCACCTGACGCTCTTGCGGCCTAAATTAACGGCGCCAAAACCGCTAAAACCACGTTTGCACACACATACAGCTCGACCGCCGCCGCCGGCGCGCCGTCCAGACTGTCCGGTCAAACTCCGGCGGGCGACGATGCTTTTCGACGTGAGTCTCTGGGTTGGCACGGCGACTTCACTTCACTCGCTCTCCGGTATGGCGGTCAGGTCAGGCGCGAACCTGGTGGCCCTCGCGCCTCGTGGCGTCGACACCCTCCGCTCCGCCTTCGCCGCGACGGGCGACATCGGTTCGGCCGCCGCGACCCCGTACTCTTCTTCCTCGGGGAGCGGGAACACGAGCGGCGCCACCGCACCGCGGCGACGGCGGCGGCAAGGCCAGGACGGCGCGGTGGCGGCAGCCGCCGCCTTGACGAGGGCGGAGCTGGCCTTGACCGCGAGCGCGGCCACCTCCTCGCCGGTGAGGCGGCGGCGCTGCATCTCGGCGGGGAGCACGAAGTAGATATGCCCCGTTCGGAGCTCCTCGCCGGAGCCCACAGCCGCGACGACCGTGCCCTCGAGCCCCATCACGTCCGCGTCGCATAGGAACCACCCATCGCTGCCGGTCTCATGGAGGACTTGTCCCGCCGTGGCTGGTGGAGAGTACTCCCAGAGCTCGCCGCTGGGGAGCACGACTCTCGCCGTCGCCGCGCCTTCGTCCGCCGCATCGCACGACACGCAGAGGCCCATTGTTGTCCGATCTTTTTCCCGCTCGCGATTGTACTGATCTTCGTGTGTGTCTTCTTCTATTTCGCTTTGTGGTTTGCCTCGTGTCCTTCGCTGTCGTTGTGGCCGCTGGTTTCCTGCCGGAGGAAATGGCGATGGAGACGAAGACGAAGACACGAAGGAACCAGCTACATATAAGCGGGGAAGGGAGACGAAGCCGGGCGGCAAAGAGTGAAGCGTCGTGTAGCCGGGAGTGGGGGCTGCACAGGCTGGAGGTTTTTGCTAACAAGCCAGCGATTCGCGTGGACTGGGCGGGGTTTTCTTGGCAAAGCGAGCTCGACTGGCCGTGTTAAATATCATGCCGGCGTTTCTATTGATTCTCGACCATGTCGAAATACGATATTCAATTCTCATATTGGACAGTAGAAAATGCACTAGAGAATCGAATCGTCTTAAAATGAACGTCCATCTTAAAACCAGTAAATGAACGTCCATCTTAAATCCAGTAGAGATTTTTATGTCACAAACTTCGTGAGTATTCTCTTGTCTTCCCGATTCTTCCTTCTTGTGTCAACGTCTGCTGCTAACAACTACGGGGGCTTCACTGCAAGAGATAGCGTTAGAGACGCTTGCATGCTGTTTTTCATGTGATATTTGCCACTTCCTCTGCGTCACCGTGGCCTTCCCGTTTCAGGCCGGCCAAAAAGGCTACCGCACGCAGGCGCTAGGCCGCGAGTAGAGGTCGCGTGCCATGCATCCTCCCGTCGTCGGGGGCGCGCGACGCGGCCGCGTGGGATCACTGGGGCGGCCACATAGCAGCTTTCTCGTCTCGCCGATCATCACGGGACGCGTGGTGCCACCGGGGACGGGGCTTCACGTGGATGCACGTCCGTCGTTTCCCCCAAACCTGCCTCGCCGCTCGGCTCAAAAACTGTTACAGTAGGAGTACATGCCTAGCGGCAACAGACCGTAGCCCTTCCCGGCTGACATTGTTCGTGCGAGGTGCGGTGGACGGCGGTGGTGTATGTGCGCGGTTTCCCTTTCTGTGCTTGGATCCTCGTGATCGCGTCATCGTTCTAGTTACTTGATCAGTGGTAGTATTATGGAGATGACTTTCGGACTTGGACTCAAAAGTCTCAAAGAGAGGTGGTGACCGCGACGATCGATGTCAAGAAAACACCACCGTTCCAGTCGTCTTTGGAGTGCACGTACGTACTTTCTGAGGTCTGAAGTGGTCATGCTACGAGCGAGCAAGATGCCTGTCGAAATCACGTATCTCGGGTACCCAACAGATCACGCTCGAGCGCACAAGACCTCAAGACAGGGTCAGGCGATCACGAGTTCTGACCTCCCAACAGTCGCGCCTTAGCCACGCGGACACGCGAAGATCTCGGCCTTTAAAGGTCGACTCCCAAAAGCGATCTCCGGGATGACGGGACGGGACGAGATTCACCATGACGACACTCCAGCAGAAAGCTGCGACGACCGCAGGACAAAACATGACAACACTATAGCCGGCACAGTGACACCGAACGAATATTATAGTACCCGCCGCTGCACGCAACGCGACGGGTCACGACCATAGCTGGATGAAGCGAAATGATGGTGACAACGACAGAAGGGCCCACCTGTCGATGAGACGACATGATCGTGTAGGACCCACCGCTTGTAATTCCGGTGCCCTCTCCTATATAAAAGGAGGTCCAGAGAGCACGAAAGAGAGACGACGTGCCCACAAAACAACGGTCGCAAACACACGAAAGACAAAAAAACCACAAGCTCCACTAGAGCCCAGGGTCCTTGCATCCTTTCGAGCAAACACTCCCAACTCACCTACGCTCCGGATCCTCCCGCGAAGAGAGAATCCTCGCATTTGTAACGTTATCAACGAGATAATCTGCCCCCTGAACATAGGGTATTACAGCACTCGAGGTGGCCCGAACCAGGTAAAAATTCCCTTAGTCTCTCACAGACTAGACCACATTAAATTCGAAGGTGCACCTCCCCCACGATCGTATATTTACTGTGCTGGTGGTCAAAACGCCGACAATGCCCATCCCATCTCGCACTTGGGCCGCGTTGGCCACGCCCCGCGCTCGTCGATAAGCGAATTTTAGGTGAATGTCCGCCCGCGCAGGGGTCATCTACAGTGCCCCTGTTTTGCGCCCTCCACCCAAGTTGACATGGTAATCTTGTTCTGAAGTACATATTTAAAATTTAAAATTTAAAATAATTCAAAAAATATATGAAACAATGGAAAAAGTTCATTTTACTCATCTAAATAATTCACTTTGTCCGTTTAACACCTTAAACAAAATCTCACTTTACTCCCTCAAACTATTCAAATCACTGCAATCTACTCCCTTATAATATCCTTTCTTTTGTAGAATTTGAATTTAAAGCTCAAATTTTATACAAAGGTAAATTATAATAGCCTCAACATTAAAAAAATATGTTACAATTTTTTATGACAATATTGTATTCATTTTATATGCAGATTGTTAAGATACTATTAAATGCTACTTAAACTATGAATATTACTTTTAAAAATATAATCTAAATTTTTTAACATAGGGATTGATGTCTTCTTCAACGATGCAAAATTTGAACTTCAAATTCAAATTGTACAAAGAGAAACAAAAAAGATAAATTGCATAAAGAAGCAAATTGCACCAATATGATTAGTTTGAGGGAGTAAAGTGAGCTAAAATTTTGTTTAGGGGTTAAATAGACAAAGTGAATTGTTTAGGGAAGTAAAATGAACTTTTTCCTTGTTTAAAAAATACTTGAAAATATATGAATTAAACATATTTGAAATATTTTTCACATATTTTTTTGAAATGTTTTAAATTTTTAAATTTTTAGTTTGATTTCAAACTCAAATTTCAAAATTTAAGCTAATTTATTTTTGTTTCTTTTTTATACCAAAATTTCAAATATCTTTAATTCATATCTTTCCCAGTATTTGCAAACAATAATTGTTTCACATATATTTTTTGAATCATTTTAAAATTCAAAATTTGAGATTGAATTCAAATGCAAATTCCAAATTTAAGCTAAATTATTTTTTCCCTTTTTATGCCAAATTTCAAACATGTTTAACTCATATCTTTCAAAGTATTTTTCAAACAATAATTATTTTGCAAATATTTTTTGAATCATTTTGAAATTTACATTTAAAATATGTGCTTTGGAACAATGTTGCTTTTTTTTTTTTAAACTCAACGTTGCTTTGTTAATATGTGGTGCGGGTGCAAGATCTCACGCTGCATACCAGCACATCACGTACGAGCGGCAGCAGCGAGTAATTTGCCGCGCTCGTCACCGCACGAGGAGGAGCGAGGGCAGCGCGCACATGGATGCCGCTCGGGAGCGCGCGTTGCCCGGGCAGTGGAACAACAAGCCCCGCTGCACGACGGGCCACTTGGTTGCCCGGCCCCGCTCCCGCCACCACCAAACCCGACCGGTTGCGCGACAGGCTCCTCCATCCCGCCTGTTGCTACCTGTTGCCGCTCCGCTCGCTCCCCCCACTGGCGGCTCGCGCCAATGCCGGCTAGCTTAGCTTCGTGGGAGGATTGTCCGCCCGGTTAGGCCTCGGAGGGGCAGAGATCGGAGCGCGTTAGATTGATAGATAGATCACGCTGCACGCCGGCGCGAGCCGCTCGCTCCGGCGGCAGATGGAATCTCTCGCGATCCTGGACGGTCAGTCCGCCGGACGCAGATCTCGACGAGGCCAGAAGCGTTGGACGGGCTAGTCTACTCACGTGTCCGATCCAACAGCCTGTGTCTTGCACGCGCCCGTGCGCTGCGGCGGCCTGCACCAGCTTCTTCTTCTTCTCCTACTGCTCTGCCTGTCAGGTCCGGCGGGACATGGAATGTGTGCGCGAGTTAAATTACGCTTAACTTACCCGCGAGAAGGGGGTTTCTTTCCTAGATCACTGCGCTGCAAATCCAGAACCGGAGATGGACAAACTCAGGGGACGGGCGAGCTAAAGTATGCAGTACATGAGTGACGAACAAGAGGAAGAAATGGCATGTTCCCTGCTGCGCCGCTTGCTAGCATCGCGTGACCAGTTAGGTTGTGTTTTCCGAGGACCACAAACCGTTCTGTCGATCCAATCCAAACTTAGCATCTGGAGTACTACCACGAAACCTAGCTCTCAATCAAATGCTGAGCATAGGTATATCACTGAAACAATCTACTCCTAGCAGCATACTATCATTCATGCTATAATAACACTCCTGCCTCTGTGAACTGGGACAAAATCGTGTTAAGGAATCAGGAATGGCTTGGATATGAACCGGGACGCAGTGTGTGAGGGACACGATATTTGTGCTGTGGGTATTCTTCGTGTCTGCTCTGTTCTGGTGATGTCCGAGGCCAGCCACCGTGTCTACTGGTGACAGTAGCAATGTTCCAGCAGAACAATCTCGCATTGTTGTGCCATTCCGATCCAACGCCTAGATTTGGATGCACCATCCGCTGGTCCAAGATGGGAACAGTCTGGTACACCGGAGCGTCCCAATTAGGCGCAACGCCAAGGTGCTGGCTGCCGCTCAAGTGTTGCGACATACACCCACTTTTTCTCGGTCCAACCGATTATTAATCCCCCAACGAAACATCATGCCCAGGACACGACACCATGGCACACCACACAGGCTGGAAAGCCGGCCCCCTCCGCGCTGCATCGCTTGGGGGCGAATCCAGCGCGATCCCACCCCGCTCGGCAGGACAACCACGTGTTGCTGCGTTGCGCTCGTCGTCGCGTCGCGGTCCGCGACACGACATGCGCTGTCGCCGCTGCTGCGAGACGGCAGCTCACATGGACAGGAGGAATCTCCTCCGCCCCCACTGGCCTGGCCTAGGTGTCCCGGACTCCCGGCACCGGCATGGGCAAATGATAGGAGTTGTGAGGTTTAATCTTCTTTTTTCTCAGAGGACGGTACGAGCGTGGTGTACTGGATAACAATTTTGGGGATTTCAATGTGATGCTTGCTTTTAAGATTGCGATCTGAGGGAGGTGGTTCGAATCATTTGTGTGTGTACGTGTGCGTGTGTGTTGGTCTTAGCAGTACATTACTATTTGCATCTCACACTTTTGCAATGTGATGAAGTGGCAATGGTTGGTGATGGCTGATGAGAGATAATCATGATATTGCCATGGCGGGTCTTGATCGCCGACGCCTACTCTCATACTCTGTTTAAGCAAAGTATGGCCCGCGCTCCGTTCGGCTCTCGAGATGGCCAGTTCCAGCCCATCAAAGCAGTTATAGAAAAATGCGGGCCGCCGCTTGAGCCGAGAAAGCCTTAGTAGGCCGAAATAAAAGCGGTGGCTGGATGCGAGTAAGGGCCGGGCCCTACTTGATTCCTTGTCGGCCCAATTTGTTTGCGAGGAAAATAGCAATTTGACACAAACCGATCAAACAACATTAGCGCGGCTATTCATTTCATCAGACGTTGTTGAATCTTTATTATGAAAAAAAAATCTCCAGATGTAAGAACCGTCAAAATTAGCGCGGCTATTCATTTCTTCAGACGTTGATGAATCTTTATTATGAAAAAAAATATCTCCAGATGTAAGAACCGATTCAATGCGAACAAAAAAATGGTAACAGATTTGGAGTTCAACCGGACGACTCAATATATGCAGAAACGGCTCCTGAGAGGGTGGGTGACTCCAGCGGAATCCAGTCGCTCTTGTCAATTGGGCATCAAAGCCAAGCCTGGCAACTGCCACCAAACTTGTTCAACGTCGAGATAACTTATTACCTGATTACATACACTCTATCTATCCAAATCTTTTCCGGATCCAATTCTGCGGCTGTCACCGGGATGCAAGGAACCAGAAATTGAAGAGCGCCGAAGCAGCCGTCAGAAACCAGGTCAAGAACGCCATCAGAGTCGACAGCTGGTACCTCCCGCAGAACCTCGGGGAGCAGTGGGAACCGTGGAACTGGAGGAGGAGGTCGATGACTGCCGCGCTGGAGCAGGCGGCCGCGAAGGAGAGGATCGACAGCACCTGAGGAAGATTTTCAGCCAAACTTGAGCTTTTACCCGAAAAAAATTACAGAGGTAAGATGGCTCCCATGGGCGGAGTGTGGCGAAAGCACAGGAACATACGCAGTCGCCCACAACGACAATGACCATGACGCCAGGAACGCGGAGAGGGCAGCCCATGAATATGGAGTACACGTCGATCATGGCAAGCGTGCAGCTCCAGGGGATGACCAGGCCCATGATCGTGACCAGGAAGCTGCCAGTTAATCAGACAATTTTACCATAACTCATGAGATTAAACTGCTACCTCATTCAATTAGTATAACTTTTATGGCAAAAAAAATTATTATAACTTGATCTGATCACTGCGCTGAATCCTCAACAACCACTGAACAGAAGCGTGCTAATTCCGAACACAGGGAGGGAAGAGGAACGTACCAGAAGGCGGTGTAGCTGAAGAACTCGACGCCGACGGACATGAACAGCAGGGACGCCGACGAGAAGACGGCCTGCCCAACGCGGAGGCCGAGGCTGCCGGCGCTGCCAACGGCGCCCGCGCCCGCCCTACCTCCCCCGTGGCCGTGATCCATTGCCAGACCACGCTCCTCGCACACCGCCGGCCGCTCATCCCATACGCTCCCGCCCGCGACCGATACCAACCAACCGGCCCTCTCCGGAACGCCGGCACCCACGGTTCTTGCTTTCCTGGGGCCGCCTCAGGTGCGCACTATCCTTGGACTTGGAGGGCTGAGGTCCTGAACCCCGCAGCGCACAAATGGAACGGAAGGAATCCGCCGGAAAAAGCAGGGGACAAGGTGAGAACGCCGGGGCTTTGCGATGGATGGTTACGGGAGCACCGCACCGGCACCACCCCCTGCCGCGTCGTCGTCGTTCTCGAAAGGCTCTCTTGTCATGCTTACCGCTTTGACTTCGCGTCGCCTTTTTCAGCTGTTAAACTAGCGCAAGTCTCCACTCTGATGCGATCATCGCGACGGTTAACAGGAGGTGGCAGGTTCAGCACTTCAGCTAGACACGTAAAGTAGTATAGTACTCGCAAGATCATATTCAGCGATCGTCACGGAATGGACAATGATCACAGCCAGCAACCGAGCTGCTTACGACTCACGATTTTAACGAATTATAAATTTCGACGACACTCACTGGTCGCTGGACGCGATTCTTTCAGACGAGAACATTTCGGCTCGTCCTCAGGTGCGATAGCAGCCGGGCAACTGGGCAAGGTGGAAGCGCCGGCCACCACCCGCCATGTGTGGTCCGACCACGATATCTTGAAGGACACTACTTTGGATGCCGGAACCTTATCGGCTCAAATACTTCACCACAATTTGGTGTCCAAATTGGAAGCTTTCTCGATCCCATATGATGTTCGGAAGCCACACTGTATGCCAGGTGGATAAACATCGTTTTCAGAAACTACATAAGGTAACAGATGAGACATTAGCCATGCAAATATGAGAGATTACTACGAGCATCTCAATTTACATCAAGCCATATATTTATTTCATTGGCGTTTATGTACTCAAATGAACAAAGACACTAACACCAAACTACAACAAACAAGATGAAACTGTCCACCAAATAACAGGACCACAGGCTTGACTCAAACATACATGGCAGAACTCCTCAACATGATATAACATCACTGCAGAAGCAACGCCTGCAGTGCACAGAGAACGAACAAGGCATGGAAGGTATGTAGACACCCTGAAGCAACAATATCTACAGGATGAGCAGCACCAGGGCCCAGAGGGGGTAAATAAAGAGCAGGAGGATGCCAATGGAGTTCGACACGCCATTGCCTTTCCTGAAGGCTTTTCTGAATCCGCCTGACTCCTTGATGTGCTCGTGTAGCAGGTAGCATCCAATTCCGAGGCATATTAAGACGCCGACCACATGGCCCCTAAAGGTGTTCGCAAAGACACCCGGGGCAACCACTGTGAGGAGGATGATTGCACCAGGCAGCTCCAACCAATCTGGTTCATATAATGAGTTATCGCACTGAAATTAGTTTAAAATTGTAGTCATCCTGTCTAGTATCTTGATAGAACGAGCTGAAAGCCTGGGTTGTACTCTTCAGCGCAGGTGCAGTTGGAAAATGCAATGAATATCCAAGGCTAGTATGGAGTAAAGCATGATAGGAGAAGAACAGGTTGAGAAATCATACCGGGGAAGTGGCGGGGAAAGAAGAGCCGCAGAACGATCACAATTAGTGCAATCCATTTTCCCACCTCTCCTCTGAATTTCAAATGATAAACCATAAGCAGCTTTCCTTTAATATATCCATAGATAATACCATTATATAAAAGATCAATGGGGAACATCATATACTGATTATGCTAAGGGTTATTATGATCAGCAAACTTTGAATCACAACATAGCCAATATGAAAGGCCCACATCGCATTGTCCACAAAAATATAGAGTTTTCTAATTCTGTACTCATCGAAAAAGACACTAAAAATTCTAAAACGTCTAATAAAGCGCAACAATAAACAATTACAAGTACATCAGCCCTACAAGTTTAATTCAAATGATTCATATCACTTAAAAGGAACAGTCTAATGATTGTTTGATGACAACAAATGAATCTAAAGTATGTATACCAATAAATAAGTAATGGACTCGAGTATCTGTGACTATTAACCTAATCAGAGCAAACAGAATGTGGGGCAGCGTGAAGAAAATGTATGGGACCAAGAGGCCCGTCAGCATGTTGGTCTTCCAGTTTGTGCGGTCGAGTATCAAGAGGTACCTGCATTGGAAGAGAACAGACGGTCAGATAAACAGATCATGATGCACAAAATGACTAAACTGAAGATTACCAATCCAAGATGAAAATAGCATATAAAAAATCCATTACCCCAGACTGCCTCAAATGCCGAAACTGGAAAAAGGAAAAATAGCGTGACTCAGGGTCTCAGGGAGAATATAGTACGCAGATCCGAAGGAATTCAATTCAAGTACCTCTATGTCATCTAAAATTAAAATCTCAAGAGTAAATTTCACAAAACTACAACTAGTTTGTGAAAACTATCACAAAACTACAAATTTAACACATAGTTTCACAAAACTAGCTGTAGTTTTATGAAATTTAATCAAATCTCAAAAGGTAGTTGAAACACTGATGATAAGAGTACCGACATACAACTCAAGAACAATCTTAATTCACATCATCCATGATCCTCACAAGCCAACTGCATCTTGGCTGCGGAGGCAGCAACCCTTGTGGATGTCTGATACTCCACAGTGCTACGATCACAGTGCTATAATTTCTAAATTCTCACTTAGATTCTACCTACACATACAGATCCTATATATGTTACGAACCGTACAAAACCGCACACATTAATTCGAAAACGGAGGTGATTCCGGAACCCAGAAAAGGGCGGGACCAGATAAGACATCACACTTCCAAAGCAATACGTACGATCTCCCCCCCAAATCGTTATCTACAACAAGGGGGAAAAACTAGAAAGCGAAAGGGGACAGTTACGGTGATAACGAGCACTTACACGGCCGCGAGGAAGGCGAGCCATTTGAGGAAGGAGGTGCCGAATCCGAGCCCGCCGCCGAGAACAAAGGCGTGGTCGGCGAGCTTCCGCGCGGCGACGCCGAGCTCCCGCAGGTCAGAGTCGATGAGCGCCTGCGACGCGGCGGCGCCCGCCGGGTCCGTCTTCATCGCCAGGTACGACGTGAACCCCTTCGCCATCGCCGTTCGCCGATGACCACCCCGACGCGACCAAGTCCCGAGCGAGATAACTCGGAGAAGTGCGAGCGATCGCTTCTTGCGCGGTGTGTCGTGTGTGATTTGGGCCCTCTATTTTGAATGTGTACTGCGAGGCGGACGGAATCGGTGGGCCCTGTTCGATCCGGACAGTTCCAGGTGCCCCTGGGCGACGTGTTCGGGACACGTGGATGATCAGGGCAGGCCCAGCGCCGCATCATTTGCATGCGGCGATTATTCTACGCTTCCGAGTTTTGACTTGTCAACGTTTCCTGGAAACATACAGTTTTCCGTTTGCGCCTTTGAAAGTTTGGGTTCCTTAATTGCCTTCGGTTAATTCTAATTACGTTCACAGACACCCTTTTGTGTAATTCCTCATGTTGTATAGGGACGTGCTTCCCTTTTTTTTATCTTACTGATGATATAATGCTCATTTTTATTAGACTTGATAAGTGTTATTTGAAAATGCAGATCAGATCGTGTCATCTGATACAAATGTTCAACTATAGTTTAATGTGAGTCAGCTTAATCTGAATTCTGAAGACTACAAGTAGTACGTGTCACCCACGTGGCCAACTTGATTGGATCAGTCTAGGCATCGTTGTCATGAACTGACACTGATACGTGCCATGTGTGCCGGTATGAGAGACGTTGACACGGAGCGATCAGCTGAAGAGACCAAACAGATCAGCACTTCGTAACAGCTTCGCTCATCCTCGTCCTAACCAAACTTATCTCCTCACATCTGTGACACTTGTTCACTTCCTTGCTTCCCTCCATTTCGGTTTCAGGATTGCCGTTTCCTTGACGCGTCCAGCTTGCCGTGATTATGTCGCTTGACGGGAGGGACGCCGGACGCCTTACCATTTTGGCCCTGGATGGAGACTTTGAGGAGTCTCCGGTCTCTCCACCTGGGCCCCAATGTGCCGCCGGCATGTCACGTGGTTATTGTAGCCCATCGTCCCGCCAAACAAAGATCACGACGGGGTATTCGGCTCGCCTCTCCATGTATTTGTAGGTGGGCCGCAGGCCCAAGATTGTCAAATTCGGCCTCTTCTTCTCCAGCTCGGCTCGGGTATCTCCATCTTTTGCTTATAGGAGTACCTCCTGAAGAGTGAAGAAGACTCGTGAACCGGCGCATACACCTCCCTTGACGAGGGTCGCCAAGTCGAGTAGCCATTGATTTTTTTTTTAAAAAAAGTCGAGTCGTTATTCGCCAACCCGCCCGCTTCTCTGCTCCGTGGCCGTGGTCACCGTGAGAACTCGGCAGTCGGCAGCCCGCTAGCTAGCACGATCCTGCCGCTGTATGCGGAATGGCGGAGAGACCAACCCGGATCCCGCCGCCGTCGGCCTGCTCACTGTCAACGAGACAGTCGAGCGAGCGGTGCCCATGCGACCTCGGGACGGACCGCCGGAGCAGCGAAACTGCGCAAACTAAATCTAAGCACAAATCAACCAAGGGGGTAGCACATATGCGAAAATATACTCCCTTCAATTTTAAATTAGTGTGATCGTGATTTTTAACATTAATTTTAATTATTTATTTTATTCAAAAAATTTGTAATATATAAATTTTTTAGTTGTGATTTAAATTCTATTAATAATAAATTAAATTATAATATTTTTATATTTAAATATTTTTTAATAAAATAAATAATCAAAATTAATATTAAAAATATCAATAATTTAAAATCGAAAAGAGTACACGGCGGAAAAGAAAAAAAATATAGACAGTGCATATAAGATTCATCAATCACTGTGACAACCATTTGCAATCAATCAACAGAGACGGGAACCGGAATCATCACCCGACCGCCAACACCGCAGAGTTCTGGGGCGCCGTGTCCACCACATCAAGCCGCGCACGGCGCGCCAGGGCCCAGAGCGGGTACACGAAGAGCAGGAGGATGCCGACGGTGTTGGACAAGCGCTTGCCCCTCTTCAACGCCATCCTGACTCCACCGGACGCCCTGACGTGCTCTCGAAGGAGGTGGCATGCGATGATCAGACAGATGAGATCGCCGAGCCAGTCTATGTTGATCGTGTAGGAGTAGGAGTACGCGGCGTGTTTGGGGGCCTTGGGGCCGGCTGCGGCGAGGACGATCACTGATCCAGAGAGCTCCAGCCACTCTGGTGGAATCCGATAACGAAACAGAGTATCGCTGTCAGGCCCGTGAAAAAAATTCTTCCGCGCTAGCAGTATCTATCAGAAAGGAAATAGAATAGGAGTGAACGAGCAGGATTCCAGACATCAAAATGATACTACCAGGGAACTGGCGAGTGTAGAAGAGCCGTAGAACGACGGTGATACCCGCGATCCATTTTCCAATTTCTCCACTGAAATTTGTATATGTTCAAAAAATAAGCAAACTTACATAGTATTGTCAGTTGTGTATGCACGCGTTTGCTCACCTGAACAGAAAAAACAGATCGTTAGGCAGGGTGAAGAAAATGTAAGGGACCAAGAGAGCCGTCAGCATGTTGGTCCGCCAGTTCGTGCGGTCCAGGGCCAGTAAGTACCTGTAGCAGGAGAAAACGAAGAGAACTGAGCGGTAGTCACTCGAAAAGAACGCGCTGTTACTCTCTGGTGAAAATGCGTAACCGGGGGAGGGGGGGTGGCGCTCACACGGCGGCGAGGAAGGCCAGCCATCTGAGGAGGGCGGTGGCGCACCCGTCGTCGTCGCCGAGGACGAGCTCGTGACTGACAAGCTTCCTCGCAGGGGGGGGGGGGGGGGGGAGGTCTGAGTTGATCAGCGCCTGCACCGCCTCCGACGCAAAAGCTCCTCCCCATCTCGTTCGCTCTCGATCGCGCGGAGATAGGTTGGCTCTGGCTCTTGGCTGGGTGTTTGACTCCGAGCTGGTGCAGCTACGAGCTATGGTGGATAGCTGATGACAAAATTTGATCACAATGCTTATGGGTGATGAGATCACATGGTATCATTAGACTTGCTTTGTTTTTTGTTTCCAAACGGAAGTTGAGCGGTAAGGTCACATGTGAATTAGGTCTCTGGGTAACGCGAGAATATTCGTCATCATTTTAGCCATATACACTTGCTTGGTACTGGCATGCATGTGTAGAGGCCATTGCCTAGGTCAAGCGTCAACGCAGCCAACGTAACATGAAAAATTCGTAAACAGCTAAGCTGACGTGTCACCCACGTGCCATATGCCGCATTGTGCGCTATTCTTTTAGTGGGTTGGGCCAATTTGTGCGCTGGCTTGAGCTCACCATCACCAACGATAAGACCAAGCTCAGTCACAGGCCCAGTTTCTTATTCTTTCAGTGGGCTACGCCCATTTATGCCCACCAGCTTGTGCTTACCAAAGATAAAGGCTAACATATCATTGGGCCTTGGCCCAATAGCTTTCGTCCGTTGCCGTCCTCGCCGGCTCGCCGTTGCTGTCGCATCTCCTTCCCCAACCCAACCCCGCTCGGCTTAGATATCTCCGTGCGCCCTTCCCATCGCGGCCACACCTGTGTCACAGCGTCACCCGGTCACACCGCCGGCAAGCGAACATGCTCATCTCCCCGAGAACTGCACCGCCAACATCGTCTCGCGCCTCAACTTCATCCATCTCCACGCGCATCCGAATCCACGGCCTGAGCCGGACCACCGCCGCGGCGTCTCGCCACCAGCACTACGACCGTACCCGCCCGATGCTCCGCTCCATGTCCGCCGTCACGAGCGCGGGCCTTCCACGAACCGCAGACCAACAAAGCGACCGCGACAAGAGCGGGAAACTGTCCCGACGACCCAAACCAGGGACGGCCGTTAGCCTGCTCGACGAAATGCGTCAGCGAATCACCGGCGCGACTGAGGAACTCAAGCCGGAAGAGCAAGTCGCGCTCCTCCAGGCGTGCTGCGCCGGGACGCGGTCGCCGGCCGAGCTACGGCGAGCGCACCGCCTGCTCTCTTCAAGGTCCGGGCGTGGGATCGCGGCGCCCATCCTGCTCAAGATCGCCACGCTGTACATCAAGCTCGGCGCCCGCGGCGACGCGCGGCGCGTCCTCGAGGGGGCGCCGTCGCCGCGGCCAACGAGGAAGGGCGCGGAGGACGCGGCGGTCCGCACGAAGCGGCGGGAGGCGTACGAGAAGTTGCGGGAGGTGCACGAGCAGATTCGCGCGGCGGGGTACGTGCCGGACACGCGCCATGTGCTGCACGACGTCGACGAGGGCGCCAAGGCACGCGCGCTCATGTACCACAGCGAGCGCCTGGCCATCGCGTTCGGGCTGGTGAGCACGCCGCCGGGGACGCCGCTCCGGGTCATGAAGAACCTGCGTATCTGCGGGGACTGCCACAACGCCGTCAAGCTCATAGCCAAGGTCACCGGCCGCGAGATCGTCGTCAGGGATAACAAGCGGTTCCATCATTTCAAAGACGGCGTTTGCTCCTGCGGAGATTATTGGTGAGGGGTCTTCTCCGCAAACCCAATTGACTTGCGCTTCTCCATTGCTGTAGTTGAAGTTCTCGACTGTAAATTGTTTTACGAGTTTTCGTGCTTGTGACTAGAGAATGATGAAACAATTTGCTCCAAAATGTCGTTTGAATGCTCGACGCATGGGCCAGGCAAGATGATCCTGAAGTGCATTGCAGCGCTAATACGAAATTCAGGAATCAAACACTGTAAAATATCAGAAAAATCCTTCCATCAGAAAGCCCTCAAATTTTCCACAAATCGAAGTAAAGAATCAAGAGACGAACAAAACAAGTGGAATGTGCAGCGGCAAGAGCTCATGGGCTCTGCTCAATGCGCGGGCGGCGAGGCCGTGCCACCACCGTCCGCTGCTGCTGCGACTGGCAGACCTGCGCCGGAAACTTGCAACCAAACCGCTTCGTCACCATCGAACCCCACCGCCCCTCGGCCGACGGTGCTCCTCTATCCGCCACCGCCCCTCCTCGCCGGTCAATCTTCTCGATGGCTTTCCTCATGCTCGTGCACTCGCGCTCCAGCTCCTGCACCCTGTTGCGCATGCTGTCCATGTCGAGCCGCAGCATCTGGTTACCCCTTGCCGCAACGCGCCACGTCCCGCCGCCGTCACTGTGGCCACCTTCCTCCCCTGAGCCGGCGGCTCCGTCCTCGTTCGCCATGATCGTCCGTGCGATGGCACGGCGTAGCTGGAGCTGCTCGAAGAACAGCACCTGCACTACAGTCCGCAGCGGCAGCCGTTCGTTCTGCGCCGCGTGCGTACACGCCTCAAGCGTCAGCTTGCGGCTGTCCACCACTCCGCTTACCTTCTCCTTCTCCTCTTCCGTCAGCCCTGGGTGTGCCTGCACACAAAACAGACGAACAAGCATTCGTCAGCATCGGCGTTGCACTGCAGCGTGCAGCCCTGCAAAACAATGGAGCATAAGAACTCATGGGTTCCGTACCTTGAGGTAGATGTCAACGGCACGGTAAAGACCATCGTCGTACACACGGGCGCTGTCCGGCAATGCCCAGGCGAGGTCACAGAACTTGTCCGTCTTCAGGTTGGCATCTGTCGCGATCTCCCCCAGGTAGGCGTCCATTAGCCTGCCTACAGCCACCATGGTTCGCCTGGTCGCCTGTCTGCCGGGCGTCTCTGCTTCGCTGCACTCCTCGCCACCTTCGTCGAGGTCCCGGCCTTCCATGAAGTATCGCACGATTCGCTCCACGCAGTCCACGTCGTAGAGCGTCTCCACGAGGTACGAGTAGCTCGGGATCAGCAGGTCGTCGACGGAGGCGTCGGGCAGCCGCGCGGCGACGCGACGCTCGAGCATGTCGCGGGAAGCCTCGGACGCGTGGAGGATGTTCGCCGTGCGCAGGAGGCCGAAGAGGACGCGCGCTGTGGTGGCGCCCACGGCTGTGCCGGTGTGAGCAGTGCTCTTGACGGTTTCCTCTGGGAGGTTGGCGATGACCGTCTCGAGAAGCGCCTTCTGCTCGCTGTCGGACAACGGCGGTGCAGCGGCGGCCGCGACCGCGCTCCCGCCGCCGCCAACATGCCGACCGGAGCGCGACAGCCCGGGGATGGATCGCTTGGCGTACGCAATGAGAGCTCCCTCAATGACTTCGGGGCCGACGCTGCGCTCTTTCATAGCGGCAATTACACGGGTGAACGTGGACAAGGACAGGTCCGCGAGGTCGTCGAACCAGTTCGTCCCCGCGCCGGCGTTTTTCTTGCGGCGTTGGCGGTCGCCGGTCCTCGTTTCGTCGGCAATTGGCCAGCCAAAGAGCGCGGTGGGCGTGGACGCGGCGGCCTTGGCGGCAATAGCGTCCACGCAGCGCGACACGAGACCGAGGTCGTCGGCCAGGGGGAGGAGGCCCTCGCAGGACTTGAGGGCACGGATGGCGTCCTTGGGGTTCCTCAGGACGGTCTGGGATATGAACCGGTCGGCGCGGGAGATGAGGTTGTCCTCTGAGTGGTCGTCGGACATGCCGAGGCGCTCGGCGGCGCAGCGCAGCGGCGCGGCGGTGGCCGGCGTCAGGTCGAGCTTGACGCCGTAGCAAAACTTGGCGGCCAGCTCGAACGCCTCCGCGCCGCCTGGGAACCCCGGCATGCGGATGCGGAGCACATCCGCCTCCTCGTCCTCCTCCAGCACCATCTCCGCATCTCTGATCTCCCCGTCATCCTCTTTTTGCTTTCCTCTGTCTCTCTGGTTGGCCTCCTGTGATTCCCTTTTCGTGATGAGGTCGTGAAGCTTCTTGCTTCTCGACATTAGCGGAAACTGCAAGAAATGGACCTCCTTTAGCAAACTTTCTGGATCAATGACTGCAGAATTGGTCACACTTCTTGAGATGAAGAAATGGACCGCACCAACTCCCGATAGAGACGTGGACAACATTCGCAGACGGTTATCAAACAAAGATCGAGGAAAGTCGAAAATTTGAAGGAGCGGAGACGAGATTCACCAACCTTGTGGAGATGAAATGTCATGTCGCCCACCTCGATCACTACATCGCTGGGCAATCCAGTGGTGCAGAACCTGACGAACGCAGGAGCACAGAGAGATCACACAACAACAAATCAGAGCCTCGTGAACTGGTAAATGGGAGCAAAAGCAATTCCTCACCATGCTTGGCCTTTGGAGCTCGCCGGCGGCGGCTGCTCGCGGACCATCTCTCGTTCCCGTGCGCTCTTCTTCCTCCCCTGCATCCTCGCCTGAACCGAAGGATCCTTTTCAGGGGAGCACACAGCGACAGCCGAGGGGCATTTCTTGGAAGGGAGAATGCCGCGTTGTGGGATTCAGAGAACTGGAAGCTCGCAATAATGGTGCGCTACTACTACTGCGCTGGTGTTTTGTTTTAGGTGGAGGAGGTGGAGGATTCGCAAGTGGGAGGAACACGAAGACAAGATGCTGTTTTTTATTTTTGAATGCGCCCTTCCGTTCTGCTTGCCTCAAAAGCACGTATCCTCCATCTCCATTAGCCCCTTTGTTTGTTTAACCAACACTCCGTACTTTGCTTTCGCTTTGTTTAACCACTGTCTTGTGGTACATCCCTCCCTGCCAGATCGTGTCTAATGATCAAATCTTTGTACTGTCGTAAAACAGGTCATGGTTCCTACTGCACCATCCAGGTTCTCTTTCAAATACTAAGCAGATTTGACACTCAGGTAAGCTAGCAGAACTGCCCTCAATTAGGTACTCCTAGCTGGTAACAGCATCAGACTAGCAGTATAAAGATTCAGACAGTGTCTCGATAGCATGAACACAAAAGAACCAGTGGTTGTATTTAACCCAGCTTGCCGTGAGTCCGGTCAATTAAGTACTAACAACGAGAAGAATGAAGGAATCTCGTGGTAAAAAACACCGTCCTTTTCCTTTTATCCGCTAACCAAGGTTTTTCTCACTGCCTTCAAGTTTCAACCATTTGTGATGCAGGCGTCCTGTTTCAGCTCAAACCCAACAAAACAAGAGCGCTGAAGTTTTGAACTTTGTACTGGAGGCTGGAGCCTGCAGCGACCGCGGACAATAATGATAAATGTCGAGGCGTGATACTGATGCGATCATCAATGGCGGAGGTGGTTCTGTCCTGTTCCTGTGTGATGACTGCCTGCACCTGCAGCTCTCTCAATGGTGGAGGAGGAGGATAGATCACGCAGCAGCAGCCGGCAGAAACCGGTGGGTGAGCCACAGATCTGGCTGCTCTCTCGCGCCTGAAGAAAAGCGGAGGCTTCTGTGTCGCCACCTCGGTCGCTCGCACTTGTGCCAGTGATGGCGTTCATGTCAGGGTAGTGCGTGGGCGTGCGCCCTGCGCTTGCTGGCGAGGGACCTAGCAATGCCATGGCGCAGAGGACACACAAAAGGCACTAGGGCAGTGCCAAAGGTCGGGTTCACCACAGCCGCAACACTAGGACAACCTTTGACTGTTGTACTGCAGGTAAGTTTCAGGCTTTCATATTTTCATGTTGGCTACTCCTAACCTTCATATTTTCAGGCTTTCATATAAACAGCTGGTCAAAGATAGATGCCATCAGACGCAAACTTATCCTGTGACGAAGGAAGTACAGTAGATATGAGCACATCCTGGCTGGATCTATTTGTTGTTTCCGACTTCTATAAATATATATTGGTATAGAACTTGTGGTTCCTTGGGTTACAGATATCCAGGGGAATCCACTAGTTTTAACAACAAAGATGCAAAAGCAGGCAAGAAGAGGCTTTCAGTAAAGCCTGCGGAGATGGCTTGCTTCAACCTTTTAAAAAAGGTTTCAAAGCACTGGAGTACCAGAGAAAGGGTAAGTTCAAGAATCGAGAACAATTCTCAGTAT
Source organism: Zoysia pacifica (assembly GCA_001602315.1). Lineage (NCBI taxonomy): Eukaryota > Viridiplantae > Streptophyta > Magnoliopsida > Poales > Poaceae > Zoysia > Zoysia pacifica. The sequence continues at coordinate 16,783 of BCLH01000982.1, read as the reverse complement.
TGCTTCTTGGAGCTTTTGATGGTTTGAAGCCTCCCGGTGAAGTTCGCTACTGTGTTCTGTTTGAATGAGTCTCAGTCAGGCGATCTTCAAAACTGATGGCCGATAAAAGTGCTGTCGTCATCTACTTACAACCCACAATGCCCTGCCGGATCACCTTCTATTATTCAAAAGTTTGATCAACTCCGGAGTAGTTGGTCCAAACTTCCCTGAAAAACGGGTAAGCAACGGGACATTGTCGATGGGCAACGGCATTTTTGGCAGATATCAATGTGGATGCAACGCAGGATATGAAGCAGTGTAGTACTACTCAGCCACAAGTGGTGCATCAGCTTTGTCAAACCTTTATCCAGGAATTCCTGGCCTACTCCAAGCACTGACTTTCCCTGATCTTCATGCAATGAGTGTGCACGCTTTGGAGCAGCTCGAGTAATCTTTGCATTCACGGTATAAGCATTTTTTTTCGTGTTTGCCTTTTTGCAGTTTTGTCTTTGCTTGCAAAAAAAAAAAATTGCTCTTTTGGGTCCGAACTCGTAGCTAACTACATTGTTTCGATGGGTTCGTCTATAATTTACTGTAAACACGGAGAATTCATGCTCAAATTTACCCTTTGTTGCGTTGCTGTTCGTCTGAATGAATGTACAGGGACCAGTCTGGTTTTCAGACACCGTCGGACGCAGCACGGTAAGGACACAAACAGAAACATCAAAAGAACCAGACCTACGCCAGAGCAAAGGGTACAAACTGAAGAATTTCTGCGCGAAACGTTAGAGAGGTAACAGGACGCAGCAAAATGCCAACACTGACGATCTTATAAAAAACGAATCAACATTCCCTCCACAATTATTTTTGGTTCTCTGTCTTCAGACCTTCTGCAATGATCAAGATTGAAAAAACTGCTGTACGCTCACATGCTGCACAAGTTTCGGCTACATGCCTGCATCTGTGCTAGTACCAACCGGGATGATCGATCAGGAGATTCAGGACTGATGGCAGCATTTTGCAGCTCATGGCAAGAGGTTCAGAAGCTGTCAAGATCCGGGCATCTAGTGGCAAATGAACCTGACCCTTCACCTCTCTCAAGACCCAAATTCCTCTGATAACCAAATACTAGATCAGCACACGCAACTACTGCCCACAATTGGTTCCCCTTCGTTCCTGCTACTATACCCTTCTTGTGAGGGCCAAATCTGATGATAGGGACGGGACAAGTGGCTGGCTGGGCATGCCAAGCCAAGCCAGCCCAGATTGGCGCAGCCGCACGCAAGGCAGCGTGGGAAGGAACCATCGGCAGGCGACAGAATGATCATGCTCCGGATCATCGCAAGAGCTGGCGCTTTCCGCCCGTGCCGGCGCTGTGCCAATCATGCGTGCGCCACGACCCAATTTTTTGGCTCGGGTTTCGCCTCCGCGCGAGACACCAACCCCAGGAAGCACTCTTCAACTCTTGACCGTGCAGTTTAACGCTTCTTGACTCGAGTTGCTGGTATGGAGCTGGTGCAACGAGCTGGTGCAAGCATTACTACAAGCCTTTGTGAAAGCGGTTGACTTAAAAAGAGATGGTGTTCGATCCCTTCGTGAATGCTACTCCTATGTGAAGCGGACACCGAAAATTCAAGTGACAGTCCCCGAGCTCTTTTCCAAATTTGCTCGCCTAAACGGCTAGACGCAACCTTTTTCTCCGCAAAGTAAGAGAGAGACAAGTGCTTTCCTGGCCTCGAGCGGAGGCGGGAGGTGCTCCTCTCCGCCCGCTTGACCACCCACAATGTATGAATTCAAAGTATTTATTTGAGGCACCGATGTTTTATTTTTTCATTCATTCACACAGTGAAGACATCGTTGTTTAAAGAGGTGTGAATCCCATTAAAGATTCTTTCATTTTAGTTGAAGCATCGAGTAAAATAATTTTCATCGATGCTACGTTTTTAACTCCACTGCACAATGCAGTCACCCGGTGGCTTCTACCTTCGAGGGAAAACGGAAGCTTTCCCGTGGCGGCGGAGGTTTTCCATTGATTCCAAAGCGCATCCAATTGGGCTGCAAAGTACACGTCTCAACCTATTGGACCCTGTGGCTAGAGACCAGTCACTGCGTACAAGGTGGCTGAACAACAGATGATCATTATATTGCCCATGACTCAAAAACACGAACGAAAATGATCAGAAAAATGCCCATCTCATTTTTGTTGTCGGACGGAAACGGATCAAATGTAAAATCAAGATAGTCGAGAGTCGAGAATACGAAAACAAATATATAGAAACAAAAAATATCGATAACGGACGAAAAATGATAATTTAAATCGAGAAGATAATAATATTGAGTTGTATATTTAAATAGAGTTAAACAAATCTTAACTATTAAATATAATTATAAACAATAATATAAATGAGTTAGACAGTGAATTGCAGTGCTAGTCTTCCTACGAGCGAATAGACCACGAGATCTCGGGCTCATCTGAGCGCAAGGAAAAGCCTCTGAGGTCATATTGCACGATAACAGTTACCAACTCATCACGATACACCCCACACATTACATAAACGAGAAGAACTCATCCTAGTTATATTAGCCTTAAGCGATGAGTTCTTCTGAGCATAAGAGAAAGTCTTCCACCTGCTGCACGCAGACCAAAGATGCGTTCAGCTCATTCTGGAGCCACAGAGAGAGAGAGAGTGAGGAGCACAACAGCCATCTAGGCTGAAGATGCCCTCATCTTCCTAGTAGCCATATGCTTTTCGTGCAAGGCTATGATCCGATCTCTCAAGCTATCTGTGATTCTTATTGCTTCCACCTGGAACCAGAGTTAGAAACGTTGTAAGGTTACAAAATAGTGATGCTAGCCAGCGTCCATGGATTCTAGATATGTACCTTCTTTTTTCTGCCAACTTGAAGCCCACAAGCTATCAGCAGATTTCTCCATTTATCCTGAAATTATATGAAACAGCGTTGAAATTACTCAGAGCATTCAGGTAAAATTCTATGATCAATATGTCATACCTTCAGATGCTGTGCTGTGCGAATGGATGTTGGGAAATAAGTAGACTTTAGCTCAGTCCATCGCCCAACCCCAAGAGTAGCTACACCATCCACTAACTGATTCACTTCATCAAGAGTCCAGTGGTAATTATTGGTTCTTGTAGCCCTTCGCAAACCAAACTGGCGCCTCATCTCTATCTGAAAAAACAAACTTGTCATTTTTTATCCACAGCTTCCTTTTCCTGGGATTTTAAGTAAAGAGAAATTCTGTGGAACCAGGGGTAACAGATTACATTGGATGATCAGAAGACATCAAGCTTTAGCAAGATGGCTTTGTTTTTGGGAGTATTTGTTGCAGGTCATTCAAGAATATTTTCCAATTATGCCAAGTCTATTATGATTAGATACAGTAGGTTGGAGCAGTCATAAAGTTTCACCAAAGGTTCATTGCAATGCTCAGCATTCAAATTTTGCTTATCGCTGAGCCCACTAAGATTACACTTTGTGCCTCCATTATCAACCGACTAAAAGGTTTAAATGTTGATCCAAACCTATTCGAACTTTTCACATGGGGATTAATTTACCATACAATAAAATTCGGTTAAATATATAGACTTTACTAGTCGGGCAAAAAACTGCAATGAATTCCCTCATCATCAATTGACCCCCTAATTGCCACTTTCATAATATGGGCTGTACTGAAGGTTAATGATCCAACATGGGCTGCAGCACCTCACATTCAAAATATTCAAATTATGCATGTTAGCTCTAACCTATACATATCAAGAGTAAAGACTTAAAATGAGATTAATCTCACCACACAATACATGCCACACATGAGACCATTATCAATGAACCACAGTGTTACATTTAACTTTGAGATTTAAAATATGCCAGATAGATTCTCTAATTCCATGGTTTTAGTCAAAGCATACATTCCCCCCTATTACTCCTTTTTTGTTAGTTCATAACGAAAGGCCAAAGCAAATAAATGCTCCTCAAAATAAGGTAAATGCTTACCCCCCATGACGTGCTTCTCTTGCCACGTCCTCTAAGGCTCTTTGTTATGGAGTTGCCTGAAGCATATAGAAACATGAATTTCATGAATTAACACTAATGGAACATCTTAATTTGAATTTTTTTAGAGGAATCAATTCCTTGCTTGCTTCACTCAGAGATACCTTTGGATTCATGGTCTCCACTGCACGAACAAGCTTCAACTTTCTTCTACGTGAAAAATAAAAACAATTCTCAATACCCAAATCTACTTTTTTGAGCGAAAAAACATAAAAACCAGCAAATCTTGCGGAAAATTATTGACGCATTACCATCAGCAGCACACCATACTTGGAATCAGGATGGTGCTGTCTTTTTGTTATTGTCAAATAAATATAAAATAAAACCAACATTCATTAATGCAGTGGCAATTTCAGACTGATAAAACTTCCAAAGAAAAAATTGAGCATCTATCACTTTTACGATGTACTGCCACTTGCTCTAAAATGGACATCACTAATGAGTATTGAAATGTGAATCTATCAACACAACTTTAGTATGATAAACACTAGTATCCTGATTCAATGTTGGTCAACACTTACAAAATTTGATTTCATCAAACCAATATATGACTAACAAATCCTAAAAAAACAAAAACCTTACACTGATGGGCAGAAGGAATACTTTTTAACAACAAAATGTTGATTCTATCAGCTTCTACCAACCTGAAGCCCTCAAACAGGCTCCTGAATTTGCTGTTACTTGAACTCACCGGCATAGTGAAACGGGGAGCTAACGACACAACAAAATCATAAAAAAAAATGATTTTGATTGTACCCACATTAAAATTGGATAGTTAATGCTGCACTTACGCATTCATCAGATGCAGACTCCAGCAAGTCTTCGTTTGAGCATACATCACAGAGCACTACATTTTAGCAAGCAGAAGTATCAAGAATGAGTAAAGAATAGGAATATAGATTTTCACAAGCAAAAACAGGCAGAAAAAGAATCTGAACTATTCATAGAATTTAGCAGCATATGAACAAGTATTCATGTTAAATACCATAAATAGCATCCAGTTATAACAAAGGAAAGAGAAAGCCTCTGACATACATTCTAGCTTATCTGCGGCCTCAGCGTCCGAGTGGAAGCCGCCGGCCTCCGTCTCCCTCTTGCACTCCGGAAGGGACGACCTAATCAGCACCAAATCCACACGCAAATGACACATCTGCAAGAAAACCCCCCCGCAAGCTGAAAACAGAGAGTGCAGAGCCGGGGAAGAATTCACCTATACGTCCGCACAGGGAGCCCCTTGAGGATCTCCGAGAGCTGCGCGTACCGCCCCTTCTTGCCTCGATCTGCGTCCTCGCACTCGTCACAAAATCTGCGCGTGGGGGACGAGGGGGGGTCAGCCGACACAAATCTCGCAGAATGGGAAGGACTAGGCCTGGAACCTGCGTTGAGGGGGAAGGTAGAAGACCTGCAGCTCGCCGGCGGCGAAGCGGTTGGCGGGCTCGATCTAGGCGACGACGGCGCGATGCGTTCGCGGAAGGCGGTTGTGGACTCGTCGGGGTGCGCGTCGGGGGACTCGGGCCGCCCGTCCGTGGGGGGAGAGGGCCGCGCCGGTGGCTGGCTGTCAACGCACTGCAGTGTCGTGGGGAGGGACGGGTTCCCGGCGGCGTCCCGGCGGCGACCGCGGATTCTCATTGCGGGGTGGGGGGTTTTTGGGGGGCGGCGGTGCGAAGCAGGGCAAAGGGGGTTTTCTTTTCCTTATCCTTTTTATTTATTTTCGAACGGGAGAATGTTTCGACGCCGCATCGGCCGTGTCCGAGCCTGAGCGAAGTTTCTTTTAGGACTGAAGTAGATTTTTTTTCCTTCAAGTGGAATATAGTTAAACAATTCTTTTCCTACAAAAAGGAACCAAAAGTTTTTGCATTTCAAACGTGTACTCTCTCCGTTCCATTAGAAATTTATAACTTTTGTTATACAACTTTGACCAATAAATTTTATAAATTCTTTTCCTCTAAAAAGAAACTAAGAGTTTCTATATTTCAAATGTGTACTCCCACCGTTTTAATAGAAATTTATTTTTAACTTTTTGTTAACTGCAATTTTGATCAATAAATTATATAAATTTGGTTAAATTTAAAAACTTAATATTTGTACTTTTCAATTCATCAAAAAGAATAATTTCATAATAAATATTATTTATATTGTTAAATTTAATTAAATTATCAAAATTATTGATCAAAATTATATTCAACAAAAACTAAAAATAAGCTTCCATAGAATAGTACCTATGTTGTTTTTCTAACAAATGAGTTCCTGTAAAAATTCATGCGCCAATCCCTTGTTCCAAATGAGCCCTTAAAATTTACCAAGAGAGGGGGGGGAGGGGGCAATTTAACATATTTTTATCAACCAAGCTAATGTTTGAGAGATGAGCTAGTGCCTAGGTCTCACATATTATAGACCCATGCATAACCGTGGAGCGGACTTCTAAGCTTGCATGGCAACATAGAAGTTTGTCACATGTAAATGAAATATGGAATACATATTTATTGCTATTTAATTTCCTCCAAAAATCATCTCCTATTCCAAAATAACATATTTTAGGAGTATTATACTAAACGATTCAGCGTGTCTTTTGGTGGTCCATTGAATGGGTGCTCTTTTCCTTAAATTCCTTTTCATTTTGCTCCATTCTTTTCTTTCTTGTGGCACAGTATAAGTAAACGGATCGAGCGGGTGAAATCTGCAGGTAAGATCTAAGGTCCTAGTATTTGAAATGAAATTCTATGTTTTTGTCCTAAATTTTGAACTGGTTTATTTGATTCATATAATTTTTTTATGTTTTAAAGGACTAAACATACAATTCCCAGTAACCGTGCAGGGGCTCGTTTGAAACGAGGAATGAGAAAAACAGAAGGGCAACAAAAAAAAAAAAGAAAAGGAAAACGTAAAACGGCGTAGGAGTTTCACTGAACGGGAAAAAAGACCAACCGGAACAGAGGAATTTCAGAGTGAGAGTGGAACAGAGGAATTTGACAGGACAGAGCTGCTTGGATCGGTGTGGATCGGCAGTTTTGCCCAAGCCCAGAGTGGCCACACAGGGTCTCGTCGCGAAACGGAACTGCGAAGAGAAATGGCGAGTGTGGCATCTAGTTCGAGGTGTTCCGGCCTCCTCCTCTCCCCGAGCCTCGCAGGAGTCCGCCGCTGGTTGCCGCCGTTCTCTTCCCTCCGCCTCCGTCCGCTACTGCTCAGGCAAGACATACCCTGCGTCGCGCCCCTCGACTCCACGGAGCCACAAACGGTGAGTGCTCGTAGTCTGAGCCCGCGGAAGTTCAATTTTAACCCCCGGTAGTGTCCTGGAATTTTGCCTCCTGTTATTGCCTGCCAGGTGAGGTCCGTAGAATTCTGTGATCTACTAGAGCTCGCAATTGCAGTTTGTGTTCGTGGCTGTTTAAACAATATTGCAATTTGTCTTGAGTCAACATTCTTGCCAGTGAGGCACGCTTACAGGTTATAAGATAATGTTTCAACTGAGATGTGAATGGATTAGTATTTCCTTTGCATTTACAGGACGAGAAGGTTATCAAAGCTGATTCGACGGAAGAAAAGCCAAGACAAGTCATACTGCACAGGATGCTGGGCTCCCGGCTCTTCAGAATAAGGATATCAACAGAAGGGTGGCGCTGCTTTCCACCATTGCAGCCGTGGCTCTCTTTGCATCACAGAGGCTCGATCTTGGGCAGGCTTCTCTCAAAGATCTTGCAGCCTATGCTGTGCCTAATGAAGAGGTCGATACTACTTTGGCTTTGGTTTTTCTATTTATTCCAACCACAATGAAGTTCACTGCAACGTTCTGCATTTGAGATGAGGTTGTTTCTCAAAAAATTTAAGTGCTTCTACCTGTAGTAGCTAGCTCAACGCCATATGAACAGTGTGTTTCGGTACACTTATAAGCAGTGTTTAAATCATGTCATCCTTTGCAGTTGCATCTTATGTTTCTCTGAGTGTTATTTCTATTCTTCTGTTTCATACAGCATTTGTATGGTTACTGCCATCATGTTACTGTGAATCTAAGATTTGGCATGTTTGAACATCCAATCCCTAGGAAGTTGGGATCAAATATTCTTCTCTATAAACGGAACATTGCTTTCTTTAGCACCTAGTGCAGTTTAGATCTCGTGTTTCCATTTGTGGCAACATGCTCCCTTTTCAGAGAAGATATCTGAAAAGAACAATTTTCTTGATATGCTATTAATAGTTGTAGGGCTGCTCCAGGTGTTTGTAGACTAGTTTTCCAGATTCGGTACAGCCTTTTTTGACTGAAATGTCCATACAGGAGCTCCTTTTCTTACTCATGCTTTTCTGAGTGTATTCCGTTGGTGATACTTTTGTTTGCTTTTCTGCTCATGAAACCTTGTAAATGCATCTGCAGGCTCTTTCAAACGGCAAGCCCACAGTTGGTTGAGTTTTATGCAGACTGGTGTGGAGTTTGCCGAGAGTAGCTCCAGACATCTACAAAGTTGGACAGCAATACAAGTAAACTATTTAACATCCACTTTATTATTTCTTTTTTATCTCAGTTTTTCCACTCTTAACATTTTACATTGGAAATGAATCTTAGCAACTACAATCCATTTCCTTTTTTGAATAATAAATTGTAATCTATGCTTTCTGGCATATACTATGTAGACACGTTATATTGGATTTAACCTTGTAAGAGGGCTACTATGGGAATCAGTTGTGTGTGGATAGTGGATAAATTATTCCATAATTTCAACATGCAAAGCATGGTCAACAGCCAAGGTTAATTATTATTTTTCCCTTCATATAAAAAGACTAGTTCTAGATTGTAGTTATATGGAATTATAAGCCTGTGTAGAAAAGGTTTCCACGGTATATCCTGCAATCAAGTACCAAGATACAGTTATGGACCGAGATGGCCTATCAATATCTTGCTTTTATTGCTTCCCAGTGCGAATTGCTTACCTTGAGCTCTCCTCTCAGGGGCCTTGTCAACTTTGTCATGCTGAATGTTGACAATACGAAATGGGAACAAGAACTCGATGAATTTGGACTGGAAGGTATTCCTCATTTTGCATTTCTGGATAAGGAAGGAAATGAGGAGGGCAATGTTGTTGGGAGACTTCCCCAACAATGTTTCTTGAGAACATGGTTGCTTTTGCTTCTGCTGATCCCAGCATACCTCACGCACGGGTGGTCAGTCAATACTTGAGTGCAGAATCTAGGAGAGCTCATCAAGTCGCTGATCCCAGAAGTCATGGCTTGTGACAGTTAGCTGTGGCTAGCAGTTCTGTTTTATAACGTCAAAACCTGACAAGTAAGTCTTTCTTTATCCTTTTTCTTGAATTAATCTGTAAGTTGAGCAGCAATGTGTTTCTTTCCTTTTTTTTCCTTTTTCTTTCTATGAACTGAAAGTGGCAGGTGTTCTGCCTTTGCATTAAGATTAAGAAGATATAGAATCATAGTACACGGCTTAGTCTAGCTTTCACCATTGCTGAATGTAATGTAAGGAGAAAACGAAGTACAGATAACAGGCCAGTCATCTGGCCTAAAGGAAAAACGGCAGATAACACGCCAGTCTTGTGGCCTAACAGAAAACGGAAATTTCACAGAAATCGCAAAGGACTCGCTAAGAAATGTCTTATGAATCAGTTCACTTTCATAGAAAAATGTAGGACTTAGGAAAAATTTGAAGCGACAGCTCTTTAGAAAGGTTTCGCCGTTTTCCAGTCGATGTGGCTGTACGGAACGGGATTTGGAGCAGTTTGAAATCTTGAGTATTTAATTCCATGCTATATTGTATCCGTATTTTATAACGAAAACGTGTTCCGGTTCCTTGACCAGGGGTCAATTCTTTTTGTCAATAAGAATAGGGGCCGTTTTCTACTGCTGCGTTTTATCAATCACAGATTCACAATGCCTGCCGAATCATTCGACGGAAGATTGCAGCCACACGACGACGAAGGATCAGGTTTTGCAATGAGTCTGAACGAGAGGATCGCGCGGCTAATGACCGAACCAGTATTCTGTTGCCGGAGATTGTTCAGTATCATGGAGTTGGTGCTGGAACAATGGAACCCCGACCGACCACACGGCGGTCCAAGTCAGCGCTCCGACGACCCGGCAGTGTCTCGGATGAACTGAGGAGGTTCTCCGCCCAAAAAAAACGGCAAAAGCAAGGCAGGTGAGGCGTTTCCGTCGTGGCCGAGCCCAGCGCGCGCGCGGTGGCGCATCGTGTCTCCTGTCCTCCTGCCCACCGCGAAAAAGGAAATGGGGCCGAGGTGTTCACCAACCCACCGTGGCCGCGCCGTGGGTTTCATGATATCAAATGACCACGACCGAGGACTTGGCCGGAGACCCGTGTGAAGTGAGCGCCCGGGGGTGGTGCTGGTGCTCATCAGCACATGCAAAACGCCTCGATCCTGCGCCGGCAATAGGAGAGCATGTTGACGCTTCCACGTGTTCTGTGGATAGCTGCTCGAGTCAGTGGCGTACTAGAATTTTTACAAAAAGTATGTCAAATTTTTTTTATAATTTATTTTTTTAAACTGTACTAACAAAAGATAACAGTAAATATGATAGTAGTGTCGATCGATCATTAAAGACTAGAGAAAAAGAAAAACTAAATAAACTAGAGATCACTTGTACTTTTTATCCGGATGACCGAAGAAACACTTTATACTATCAAATTTTAGTTTAGTTTACTAAGTTTAAAAAACATGCGGTCTAAAAAAATTTAACTCATAAATATATCGTAATTTCAGACTTGTAAGAGAGAGAAATATTTAAAAAAATCAAATATTTTATCACTAAAGACCAAAAATTTTATTTTTTTATCAAGTATTTCATCATTTAAAATTAAATATTTTATGTATTTTGTTTGAAGATTTTAACGGAATTAAGTGTATTTGATATAAAAAATCACAGCGAAGCAACAACATCTAATAGAAAAAGTATCAGATAAAACGGCTAATAGATACCTAAACCGAATACGTAAACATTAATTTAGATACTTAAATGAAAAATAACAGTCTAACATAGATCTATATCAATATTTAAAATTTAAATATTACCATCTTTATAAAATTTGATTCACATATATAACAATATTTTAAAATTATATATATATTTATTATTTAAATATATGTTAAAATTAAAATTTTAACTGGCACATATATTAAAACTAATTTAATCTAAATATTTAATTTTTAAGAATGTCGGACGCACCCGGTGGGTACGCCCGTGGCTCGAGTCCTAAAATTTTAGGGGGAGAGTGTGAATCGCGCATCTCGCACTTACGAATCCGTGGCCCGGTGGACGTCGTCGCCCGCCGTCGATCGATCGACACCTTGCGCGCCCGTTGGGAATTGGAAACCAGTCTGGCTTACGTATCGATGCGATGGTCATGTGCGGAGCCGTCGCCATAGGTACAGTACTGTTTCCTTATCTACAGCAGCGTTTACTATTTCGTTTAAATTGTTAAAATTGATGGAGTTTAATAAAAACTGTAAAAACTAAAAAATTCCATAAAAAATCGCTTTAAACCGAAAGTTTAAAATTTAAACAAACTGCTACAGTATATCGGACGATTTTTTTCGGTTTTAATTTCAAAATTTAAAATTCACCGGTTTCACTAGTTAGCTGATTGATTTTACCGATTTTCAGGATTCTAAATTTTTTCAAATTTTCAAAATTTTTTAAAAAAACCGCTCGTTCGTAAACTTCAAAGAAGGACCGATCGGTTTTGCAAACTTGATCTATAGTAAAAAGATGTGCAGCGCTGTCACCTGTGTGACGCACGAGGGAACGGAAATCTGCATCACCCGGCACGCAGTACCATAGTAAAAAAGCATGAGGTACTCCTAGTAGTAATTGATGAGAATCACATCACTTTTTAGGTCCCGTTTGCAATGTAGAAATTTTATAAAAATTTTGTAAAATTTTTTTAGAAATCAATTTAATTTTAGAAAAAATTTAAAAAAATTTCTTGTTTCAAACGGGCTTAACGGAAAAGGAAAAAGGCTGTTCTAGCACGACACGTTTTTGTACCCATTTCGCCACGTGAAGTGCACCGCGGCCTGGGCCCGGCGATCCTTTCCGGTGCGTGCACCGCAGCAGCAGAGCAGGCACCACGTTTCCCACTCGCTTCCCGCGCGGCCGTCGCGGCTCACCAGCACCAACTTTCTCCGAAACTTTATAAACACTCCACCCACCACACAGGACACGGCGCTCCGCATGTGAAATCTCGTGGTCGAGTAGAGGTCGCCGCGTGCATTCGGCACTTACTCGTCCTCGGGCAGGTTCCACCGGTCCAAGCGCAGGTCAAACTTCAAAGGATGGCCACGGCGACCTACATCACCTTCTCCTCCTGCTGCTCGGCGGCGCAGCCGCCGTTCGCCCGGCAGCGCCTGCGGCGGCACAGCACGAGGGCGGCCGCCTCGGTGACGGACCCGCAGGAGGTGGTGTCCCCGAAGCGGCGGCTCCCGCTGCGGAAGGTGCCGGGCGACTACGGCCCGCCGGTGGTGGGCGCGCTCCGGGACCGGGCGGAGTTCTTCTACGGCCCCGGCGGCCGCGACGGCTTCTTCGCGGCCCGCGTCCGCGCGCACCGCTCCACGGTCGTGCGCCTCAACATGCCGCCGGGGCCGTTCGTGGCGCGGGACCCGCGCGTGGTGGCGCTCCTCGACGCCGC
>BCLH01000981.1:93675-111211 GCA_001602315.1 Zoysia pacifica | reverse complement strand
ACTAAAGTTTAAGGAATAAAGTTTTGGAGCTCCTGAGTTAAAGAAGTTCATTTGATATGAGGTGGTATACTATAGTAACTAGGTTCAACGGTATGGTTAATTCATCGTTGTAATCCTTTTATCTTGGTATATTATTTTATTGAAAAATAGACTTGTTAAGGTTTACTTGATGATCGAGGAAGAGAATGTTAGTGTGAAATATGATCACAGCTAAACCAGTTTACTAAACCAGTTTTGGTGTGAATAAGGCTGGTTAACTACCAGCCGTCATTTTTTACCAAACTTAAAAGCTTTGATTGTAAGCTTGTAGATTACACCAAAAAGTGCTCCCCCATAGTGCACCAGTGAGTATAAAAGAAGGGCATGCTCTCAAGGCAAAAGATGATATAGAGCAGCAGCTCATCTCCTAAAAGAACTTGTCCATGAAACTCAATCAAGAAATACTGCTAAGCACCAAGAAAGGTTCATCCAGCCCTAAGTGATAAGAACACTAGAAGAAAGCTCAAAAACATCTAGTTTAGAAAAAAACATCAAAGTATGATCTTCAGTTTCTAATCTCGATAGTTCAATTACTTAGGTATATTGATCCTGAACACCTAACAGAAGCGAGGTGGAGGTTCCGTGCAGCTTGCTCGGCCTGATCAACCGGTTCCGGCCATGATGGGGTATCAGTTCGCGCACAGTGCGTTCCTGGTGGTGCGTGCATGTGCCGCGAAAACTTCGGCGAGAATGTGCTTGCAGTGATCGTACGTACTGTTCGTGACGCCCTATCTGAATCTGAACTGATCTGGAACAGCAGTGTGGTGGCGTGGCCGTGTGTGTGCACCGGCCATTGGCAGCTCTGTTCCGGCTGAACGAATTGAACAGGAGGAGGTGACGCGGCCAGCCGGCGTGCCGCCGCTCTGGCCCGTAGCGCGGACGGTTCGTGCGTGCTCCTCCAATGAAGCGACATCTGAACCTCGTGTACTGGAGCACCATTTACCTACCTGCCTGTATACTAGTATCTGCCATGGATGGCGAGCTGCGAGAGACGGTGACGTCCGAGGGTTTCTTTCCGGTGGTCCTGCTCCCGGCCGGCCGCTGTTGCTGATGCAGATCGGGCGCCATGGGCGACGCATGCATTGCAGCAGCCCTGGTCCCGTTCCACTCTCTCTCTCTCATATCATCATGCGTGCATTCGATCATGTGAGCATGTTGCGCGCGCGAGTCTCTCTTATGACGCGACGCAATTGGACGCATGAAAAGGTGGCATTCAAACTGCTCTGCTAGATCCTACATCCGTGGTTGACGGCGACTGATCCAGGGGTTAGTGTAGTGGACCTTGTTATTGCCCCTGCGATCCGGCACCGTGTTGGGTTGAAGAGGGCTTTTTGGACGTCTGGTGCCCGTGTTTCCTCACTTTCAATCATCGGTCATGGCCGCTCACATGCGCCGCCGCCGCCGGTTGCTTCCGCGTCGCCATAAGAAGGGCACTCTGCCTGCCTGGAACTGGCGCTTTTCTCACGTTGTCTTCATTGCAGATCCCCGCGAAATGGTGGGTGCGTGCACGTTTCGGAACAGGGCGTGCTCTGTTTCCTTTGCGGCGTGGTGCTCCAGGAGGATAGAAAGCTCAGCGGCCGGGTAGCACCCACCATGATCATGTTACTATAGGTGGAACACTCTGCAAAGGATCTCAAAATCATCGAGGTGTTGCCGCGTGTTTGTGGACGTAATCTACGAATGATTTATACTAGAACACAAACCATCATCTTGTTCCTGCTGATGGCGATTCATGGTGGATGGAGGTGCTGGAGGCTGGAGCCCAAATGGCTCCTACGATGAGGTGATGCCCTCGTCGCTGTAGTACTGTCTGAGCCACCGCGCTATGATCCTCGTCTCCTTCACCCGCACCTGCTTCAGCCAGTCCGGGTCGTCCTTGTTGGAGAATCTCAGGTCGACGTGATGCGCACCTGAAAGCAGTTGCCGAAAACGTCAGATTTTGTTTTCTTCACTGCGTTCCAATCTTAAATTGTTGTGACGATAATAAATTAAATTTATTTAAGGCAAACTGAAAGATTTGACCTGAGAAATTTGTGATATCTTGACTGACCTTGTGGCTCGACCAGCGCGATGATGCTGTCCGAAATGCTCTTCAGTACTCTGCAGAACATACTCGAGTTGCAAATACATTAGTGCAACGTTCTAAGGCCTCCTTTGGAACGCAGAAACTTCACAGTAATCTCACAGGTATTTCATATGAATTAGTTCAATTTCACAAAAAAAACACAAGAAACGAGAAAAATTCCCGCGTTCCAGCTCTAAAACTACGCAGTTTCAGTCCATCAGAACTGAATTTTAAATTATATAAAAACGGCTATATTTTGTTTAAAATTGATAGGTACCCGCCAGTGCTCCATGGGTCCCGCAGCCCGTTGAAGAAGACGATGTTGCTACCAGATCTCCTCAACACGTTCCCAATATCCTGGACGAAACAATCAAAATTATCCCCTCCCCCCTTTACAATAAATAAGAAGAAATTTTTCGAAACAATAAAATGGGCTGGCCAAATTTGACCCAAACGGCCCTGCAAAAATTAACCCAAGCTTCCCTGACAAGCTAATCGGCCCATACCAGCACAGTGAACTCTATCCCAGCCCAAGATGTATGTGGAACATGCAGCCCAATTAAGACAGGTGTACTTACGAAGCCCCCGAACTCGGTTTCGATCCAGAACGGCCTCGGCGGCAGGCCGGTGTAGTTCCGGCCCTCGTCGAGGAGCTCGGTGAAGTTGAACGGCGACGGCGGGAGCACGCCGCCGTCGCGCACCGCGGCGGTCATGAGCACCATCTCCGTGCGCGCCTGCCAGTTCCAGCCGGAGAACATGCCGAACGGGTCGTCTTCCTCGGCGGCGCCGAAGCAGGGCGTCGCGCCGGTTTGGTTGTAGTACACGTTGATGGCGTCCCGGACCCGGGAGAGGACGTCGTCGGCGCCGGAGCGCGGGTGGTCGATGGCGCGGCACATCGCGCGGACCGGGTACGCCGGGAGTGGCGTCAGGAAGCCTGACGACGTCGGGTAGTCCATCATCGCGCCGTAGACCACCGCCGTGTCCAGCAGGTCCGGGATCGTCTCCACTTTGCCGCTGCGTGCGCGCGCAACCAAACATTCGGAGCGGGCCACGGTTGTGATCAAAGAAATTCATGGAAATTATGTGGGAAATATACTTACTCGCACATGTTGAATTTACGGCTGAGTTGTGCTCGGCCTGCGTCCATGGCGAGCGCATTGTCCAGCTCGTCCCATGATCTCCGAAGCACGTCGTAGCAGTTTTCGCTCTCACTCTAATCAAACAGCACGCGCGAATTTAAATTGGAAAAATTCATAGACTGTGTATAGCACGCTATTACGTACTTTCGCACCTTGAAGTCTTTGGTGATGGCGTCATAGAACGCGTAAGGGTCCACGAGGCCGTAGAAGCTGCGGATGGGCGCCGACGAGGCGACGGCTCCCATGACGATATGCGGGTACTTGAGCCGCATCCACGCCGCCAGCATGCCGCCGTACGAGCCGCCGAACACCAGCAGGGGCGCCGACGGTGCGCTGAGGTTCGCCTTGAGGCTTAGCACGAGCGTGGCGAAGTCGGCGATGGCCTGCGTCGTGGTCAGGTACCCCAGCGTGCTCGCGTCCTTGAACGCCGCCTTCGCGCTGCCGAACGGCATCGACGTCCCGTAGTACCGGTGCTGCCGGCCACGATGAGTAAGAAACTAAGAACAAGTCGTTGAGTATATATATTTGCAAGAATCTTGATATCAATCAGATGCTATCGTGTTAATTAGCTAGGTGCGTATACGGTATAATACCTCGATGAAGACGAGCATAGCGCGGAAGCGGGGCGCGACCTCCCACATGAACCCGGTGTTGTTGGCGAAGAACTCGACGTCGCCCTCGTTGCCGGCGTACAGGAAGATGGGAGCCGTCTTGCCGCCCCAGAAGGTGTCGTTCACGAGGTACCTCTGCTGGAACGTGCCGTAGCTCGCCTGCGCCACGTTGAAGTGGTCCAGCCGCTGCGTGTACTGCCGCGTCTCGAACTGCACCGTCGACGGCACGGCGCCGCCTTGGCTGCCGTCTCCTGCGGTCACTTGCTGCGCGGAGAATCGCAACGAGGAGGAGAAATGCCTCGCCAACGTCGGCGGTGGCCACCGGTTGCCGGCGGCGGATGCGTGGCACGAGAGGAAGGCGAGGAGGGCGGCGGCGAAGATCAAGCGTTCCATGGATAGAGCGAAGTTCAGTCGATCGATCGGTCCGTTTGGCCAGATGGGAATCTAATGGTGATGATAAGCTAGATCGACCCCCAATATTAACGGGAATCGTAACAAGCTTCATTTGATCCGGCACGAAAACCTCCACTATCGACGCATCCGCTCTCCGTTTCGCTCCAGATCCGCGCCGCTGCCAACAAACCTGGCGACTTCTCTGCTCCTCATGGCTAGTTCTCTGCGGTAGCTAGACCTGATGCTGTTATACTATACCAGACATTTTGAATAGTGTTTCAATTAGCGAAATGTCACTTTATAAAATTTACCTTTTTATTAACCATTTCAATATTTCCTTTATTTTACATCTACCATGGATAAAAAGCATGTATATCCCTTCTGTGCCATTAGGTTGTATAATCTTACCTTTTTTTTGCTATACATATTATTTTTCATTTTTTTGTATAGCATTTTTTTCATAAATCGGTAGACTACCCTTGTGTTAGTAAGCTAGGAGTGCTTTTTAAGCTTACAAGTCCTACAATGATAAACCGTGTTATTGAATAATCCTGGTATTTTTGATATAGTCCTGCTTATTTCTCTCTCGAAAAGAAAGAAAAATGAGTTGTGTCATGTATAATCACCAGCGGACATATGCACGTCCACGTAATTCATGAGCATTATACTTCTAGTAAATCTTATGTGCCAAAGCAGTGAGCATAAAAGCTACGGCGAGGGAGCCAGAAAAGCAGTTCTGATCACAATTGTCCTAGAGTAGTTGCAATGGTTGTATTGCATGAAATTGCAACCTTTGACTGTCCCTTACCTTGGACAGGTTAGGCTATCACGGCAGCAACCACGAATCATCTGAGAATTGAAGAACTGCAGAGCATAGACGAGATAGATATTCGATTGTGAAATCATTGTCGTAGCAGTTCTAAATGCCAAATCCAAGCAGTACTGACAATGGATTATAGTGTTGCCGTGCGTGCTCTGATACAGCAGTCCGTCTCCAGGCCTGTTCGGTACGCCTTCTGATATGGGACCGAGGGAGTACAACATATGTTTCAAAATAAGTACTCCATCCATTTTAAAATAAGTGTTTTTTTAATTTTTAAACTTTTCATTTTGACAATTCGTCTTATTTAAAAAGGTTTTTTAAAAATATTTATTTTGTTGTGAAATGATTCATTATTAAAAGGACTTTAAGATTAATTTGTTTATTTTTGTATTTTTATAAAATTTTTTGAATAAGACGAATGGTCAAACAATGATTTAAAAAATTTAAAAACAACACTTATTTTAAAACGGAGAGAGTATTTGTTTAGGTTTCGTATCATCTAGTTTTGAACAATTATTTCTATAGATTTGATTAACTTTGAAAATATAGTATTTGTACTTTAAATGTATCTCAAAAAATACTTTCATAATATTATATGTATCACTAAAAAAATATTTTTAGTCACCAAAATATTTGGTTACTGTATGTGTAATATTATTCATTATAAATATTTTGTCATCAAAAACCTTGGTTGTATTTTACACTAAAACCTTGTCACATATGTTTGTATAGTAACCAACAATTAGATATATTAGTCACTAAAACTATATAGTAACTAAGAAACCTTTTGTAATTAAATACATTTATCAACCAATAAGTATATACCTTAGTCACTAAAAATGTATGTCTACAATAAAAATTAAATCTTAGTCACTATTTATCAATTTTTAGTGACTAAATTTTTTGGTCGCTAAAACTTGGTGACTAAAGATTCATTTTCTTGTAGTGTATATTAAAAATTAATTTATATTTATATACGTGAAAGATATGTTTGACTAAACCTAGATATATACATATTCTGAGATGGTAATGTAGAGGATGAACGTAGAAATTCTCTGCATTGCTGCCCTACTGTATGTGCAATAATGTAGAGGATGAACTCTGACTTGAGCACAGTTTGAGTTGTTATTATTATTATTATTATCTTCTGTGGGAGGACTCTAGTTGTTCTGAAACCATTTAAATCTCGAACATTTTGGATTACATTCGAAAATAAGTTGCGCCAAAGTTACGGCAACAATATTTCCAATTTGCAAAAGAATATCTGAATTATGGTAAGGGAATGGCATGCGAAGTGCCTTGTGAACATTAATGGAAATAGTTGAAGTTCAGAACATATTGTCTTGCAAATCTGAGTAATGATGCAATATTTTATCTTTTTTTTTATTTTTAGTAAATAGTATTACATCTATTATATCTATACAAACACAACCCAATAAAGTTCTAGTCTCAACCCTCGTTCAATCATGTCATCAGTTTTGTATAAACCGTTAGATCTACTCCTCTTTCTAATCACCGTCGCCATTGATTTCCTCTCCCTACCCCCTCACATATCCCACCAATAGCCCGCCGCCTCCTCTTCCCATGGACCTCGTCGCCTCCCTTCCTCCCTCTGTCGTCCCTTCACCTCCTCTTCTCGTGCGCCGCCACCGCCGCCGCCGCCTCCTCTTCCCGCGCTAGTCGCCGCCTCACCCTCCTCTCCCGGCACTCGCCACGGCCTCCCCCTTGGTGCTTTCCCTCCTCTCCTCTCCCCACGCCCTTGCCCGCGCCCACCCCTACCTCACCCTCCTCTCCCAGCACCTGCCAACGCCTCCCCCTCCTCAAGCAAGCAATCGGCAAGCATCAACTCCAATTCGCATTTGCATGGTGCTGCAGTTAGTGGGAGCCGCATTGTCCAGGAGAATGCTTCAGTTATGGTTGGGAGGTTTGTTGCTAACTTTTTTTTTTATTTGGGGATTCATTCCAGTGTCATCGAGGAGGTGCCTTGCTCTGAGTTGGAGAACCTGCTGGATCAAAGATCGGGAAGATCAACGACTGGTGAGACCCGCTTGCTCTTTTCCCGGTCATTCAAGAATTTACTTTTGTCAGTTTTGTACTGTGTTACATCAAGAGAGGGGTTTAAAATGCAGCATAAGGTTTGTATTTTTTCTTTTGATTGATTCCAATAGATCGCCCTCAGTAATGGCTTTGTATGGATCATTGTTTGAATTAGTGAAGCGTGAATTGAGACAATGAGTAGATTCTTTGGGAATCATTGTTATACATTTTTCCTTTATGGAGTGAACCTATATGAGACAGTGAGAGATTTTGAAATAGACGTATTAATATTGGTTCTGTGGGCAAGCGTACCACATTATCCAAGAAAATTTTGACCAATCTTACGCTCTAGTGTAGCTTTTACATTTGTTCAGCAGGTATCTTCTCAAAGTATTATAACTATTCTTTTTTAGTTCATTCATAGATCTTTGTTTGTAATTTTAGGATTTGAATCTTTAAACTAGCTACATGGTTACTTTAAATGTATCAAGTGCGTTATGGAGTGAATTATTCGGTGTTCTTCTGGTCAATAGGTTCATGTGTAGCAGATGCAGTGCATTGGCATATGTTCACATCAATTGTTCCTATAATTAGTGAGCAATCAGATTGAACACTTGCTTTTTTGTTTGCAGGAGAATGCCAACCTGGTTACGTAGGCTTGTTCGAGCCCAACACATGAGGTCTCACGATGGAATTTCTTCTCTGCCCGGCAAGCACCCACCAACCTCAATTGGACTTTGGAGTTCGGTGCTCTTTAAAAACACGTGATCTCAGTTGCTGAGTGTAGTTGTAAGTTTAAAATTGTACGTGAAGTGTGTTAGCGTGTGTTGAGTGTAAATGTGTGAGTGCATACAAAATAGATATTATAGCATAGATATTACAGCTGTATATGATAGAAGAGGCTTAAAAAAATTGATGCGGCTGGTCACCTCCTCCCCTCGGTGACCAACGAAGCTACACGTGGTTACTACGGTCAACGGCATCCATGTGCGCACACGTGGCAACGGCTCGCCGTCATGGATCAGTGGCGCGTTTCGTCGCGTGCCGGGCGTTGGGGAGACACGCTCCACCTGCTGCGGTTCCATGGTAGGCGTGCTGACGGCCGGGGATCTGCTCTGCGAGCGATCGGTCGTCTTCCGTTGTTGGCCGATCGTGACTTTTGCGGCGGCCGTGTGAGTTTGCGGATACAACACCACAACCATAATACAGCAGTACACTTACAATTTTTCATACGTACAACACGACATGCATACTAGTAATATTTTTCAATTTTGAGTTAGTCTCGAACTCAAAAATACGCGCACCATGTTCACACAAAACAACTCGATTTCACTCCTACCAAACGGTCGGTCACTGAGCTCGGAAAGAGACGTTTCGGGGCCTCTCGCAATGCATGATGTCACACTCAAGTTCCACACTGCCTTTCCGGCAAGGTTTTAAAAAATCACTCCAAATTCAATTTTCCATAGTTTTAAAAATCAGTTGACTGATCAGAAAAATCGGAATTTTGCTATAGTACTTAAATTTGTTTTTGAGCGAAAACTGATCATCTGTAGCTGAACCGGATTGGTGGATTGGTTTCACCTTCGATCGATTTTAAACGATTTATAAAACCCTGCTTGCCGGCGGCCAACCCACCTCACACCTGTGCTCTGCTCCGCTCCTCCATCGGCTGCTTCACCATGCAGAGGAGGGAGGAGATGGAAAGCGAAGCGAGCACATAAATACGGGCACATGAGCCCCGGCGCCGGCCCCATGTTCTTCTCCCTCCCTCCCCTATCCACCACCGTCCACCGCTCTGTACTTCTCTCTCTATTCCATCGCCTCAACCACCTCTCTCTCTCTCTCTCGTCAGTGGTCCGACCGCATTCACCTCACACTTCGCTGTTCCATCCATCCGTCAGCCACTCACCACCGCTCCACCGGCAGCGTTCTGCGTTCTCACTTCTCAGCTCCGTGACTGACCGACACCGACCGACGGCAAAGATCGATATGGGGAAGAAGAAGGGGATCGCGGCGATCTTCTCCAAGCCGAGGCCGGCGGAAGGCGCGCCGCCGTCCCCGCCGTGGCCGTGGCCGTCGTGCTCCAGCACGCCCCAGACCGCCTCGTTCCGCGGGAACGGGGACGACCACCGGCCGTGCACCACCGCGGGAAAGCCCGGTCCTTCACTCGCGGTCGCGGGGAGACTCGTCCCCCCGCGCACGGCGGCCGGGGACATGTACAGGACGGTCAACTCGGTGTACTACGACCCCGGCGACGCCTGCGGGTTCGCGTTCGACGACGAGGAGGATGGGGATGGGGATGAGGGTGGTGAGGCGCTGGAGGAGCTGGACGACGGCGTGAGCTACTCGACGACCACCGCGTCGGAGGAGTGGTCGGAGGCCGTGATCCGGAGCCTCGGGCGCAGGACGTGCACCGACCGGTTCTTCTTCGACTCGGGCGGCCCGCCGCCCGCGTCCAACTCCATCCTCGCCGCCTCGCGGTCCCCGTCGCCGTCGCCGTCGCCATCTCCGGGGAGGACACTACTCGCCACACAACACTCCCCCGTACCCAAGGCGCCGGCACCGGCACCGGCAGTAATGTTCGGCCAACGGGACAGAGACTCCGACGCCTTTCTCGACGACGAGGAGGAAGACGAGCAGGAGGACCCGCGCCAGCTGCCGCCGTCGTCGCTGGTAGAGGAGAGCGTGGCAGTGGCGCTGGACTCGGACGACCCATACAGCGACTTCCGCGCGTCGATGGAGGAGATGGTGTCGGCGCACGGGCTGCGCGACTGGGCGTCCCTGCAGGAGATGCTGGTCTGGTACCTCCGGATCAACGGCAAGCACAACCACGCGCTCATCGTCGGCGCCTTCGTCGACCTCCTAGTCAACCTCGCCACCACCAGCTCGTCCTCCCGCTCCGTCGCCGCCGTCACGACGACGACAGCGACGACGACGACGACGACGGGCCTGACGGCGACGAGCAGCAGCGCTTCCAGCACTAGCAGCAGCGTCGCAGGCGAAGAAGGCGGCGCGTCAAGCAGTGTCGCTGCGACCGTCGACGAGCACGAGCAGCGCGGAAGCAGCGGGTCGTGCTCCCCCGCCGTTTCGTCTTACGATGAAGAGGAGCCGCCGGTCGCGACGAGTTACCATTCCACGTCAAATTGTCAAAAAAAATCGCGTAGGAGTAGTAGTAACTTGAGATGATGATCTGCATGCCAGCTGAGGTGTTCTTGCTTGCTTGGATCGTTGCATCAGGCGCCTACAATATATGGAAAATGCAATACTCCTACTAAGGATTTAGTAGAATGAATTAATCACAGACTTCTTTTGTTCTTACCAGCATAGTTTTTCCAGGTTAATTTTCTTTTTTTAATGCTTGCAATACATTTATCATGCCACCATGGCTGGGCTGGACGTTGGAGGGATCCAATGCAGACACACACAAACGCATGAATGGTAGGGTAGGTTCTTTACACTGAGAAGGTGAAGTTCAAGGGTTGACAATTGAACTCAGTGCTGTAGTACAAGCTTGATTGTAGAACATGATAGGTTTGGTAGCAGCCGCAGATACGCGTACCCATCCGTCCATCCTTCTCCCGGTCCCAACCCGTGCCGATGGGACATCTTCCTACCACGCCATTCAATGCCCAGAGATCTCTGAGCTCGATCAACTCGTGTGCTACACACAGGGCGCATGTACTAATGACATGATTAACGGGAGTGATTAATTGGTAATTGCACCAGCTTCTCCGATTAAGCGGCGCATTTTGCGTGTATAGGAGTAGAAGCTACACCAACCTTCCCCTGATTGAGTACGGAGTAGCTACTACACTGTTCTCTCGCCATCTCCCATGGCGGGCTCCCACGAGAGATCGTGGGATCGGGTGATCGGATCGGGTGTCAGTCCGGTCCGTTCCGGCCGGCCGCCCTGGTATAAAAATGCTACAGCGGCGACCCTTCGCTCCGTCCTCCAATCCTGCTACTCTTGGATTGGAGATTGGAGAGGAGCCCTGGTTGCCTGCTGCATCCGATCCGTGTTATTTTCGTCCGTTCACAAATATAAATTATTTTAAATATTTAAAATTTATTTTTTAATATATATTATTTTTATTTTTTAATACAGTTTTTTCTTTTTTAATAATTTTTTCTTTTTTAATAAATTTTTATTTTTATTTTTTTTTTGTTTTCTGCGCATCTTATTTTTTAATTTTACTTAATTCCCGTCACTCAGAGCGAAAATGATTTATAAAAAGTAACGAAGAGACTATTAAGCGCTCTTCAGACTTCAATGGCGTTTGTGCGCTGCTGCTGCTCCCACGTATAGTACGGCTGCTGCCACAGTGATCCAGCTACAGCGCTCGTACTGCTCGCACGGTAAAAGCAATTAAAAGTGCAATACAGTATATACCACTGCCAGTCGGCCACACCCACTGTATACGCACGCACCATCCGTGTAAGTGATGTTTTTTATTTTTTAAAATTAAAGTTTGATCATTCATCTTATAAAAAATTACAAAAATATAAAAATAAATAAGTCAAATTTAAAGTACTTTTAATAATAAATTATTTTATAATAAAATAAATATTTTTAAAATTTATTTAATAAAACGAATGATAAAAAAAAAGTTTGTAAATTAAAAAAATACTTATTTTAAAATGGAGAGCGCATTCAAAATAATTTTGAATTTCGAATGGATGTACGAGTATACATTTAGTATGATTTCGAATTCGGACAGCGAGCTAGAGAGACCGTGCGCGCATTCATGGCGCTGGCGAAAATGATCGAAACGCACAACGGTCATCAGACAGCGACGATCCCGCATCCCATGGCGCTTTGTTCGTGAATCCTGATCCCCGTGCGCCTGCTCCAGCGGGAACCCAGAGAGATTCTCCCACCCCTGCTTAACAATCCGTTTGGAGATTGTTAACCGGAGAGGATACTACTACTAGTGGCGATGCGTTCGCCGTAGTACCTGTTCGAGTTCGCGTCGAGGCCGTTGACCTTGGATTTGTTTGCGACAAAGCCTTGGGATTACCCAGTGTTAAACGAGGTGAAAACCACGTTGGGGGCGAGTTAAAAATACTGCTAGTGCTCGTGCTAGTCCTAGTTCAGGGCAACCTTGGGCCTGCCTCGCATCGGGTTCGGAGAAGTTGAGCCTTCCAAGGGCTGGCCAGGCACCAAATTATTGCTCGATGCGCCACTTGACTGACTGCCACTTGAAATTTGAAAAACACGCAGATGTAGGAGGAGCAGGAGCAGAAGCAGAGCAGGAGGGCGTCGGAAACTGGGAAGAGGCAGCGACCCAGCATTGAAGACCTTCGAGCCCGGAAACGGAACAGGACGGTACGGCGACGCGAGGTCAGGAAACTTTGAGGAGGCGACCAGGTTATACTTAGAAATTCATGGCAGGGCAGGGCAGGGCGGGCGCGCCGGCCAGAATTGGCCACCGACAGCGAGCGCACGGCAGTTTTTAAAAAAACTAGCGTCCAAAGGAGGAGACCTTCTTAGAGCTTTCGATCGAATTTTTTTCTAGTGTCAATTTTCAATTGATTTCTAGTAGTATGAAACGTCTGTATTGTTCTTGTGCTGAAATTGTTCTGGCAGGGAGGTAGCAACGTTACAGAGGAGAGCACAACGGAGATAGAGGCGAGCTTCCACCTTCCAGAAATGACGCCACGAGTAAACGCATGTAGTACTCACGTGGAGCTGACTGGTACTAGTGACTTTGGGCCTACCTCAAAGTTGGACCCGATTTGGGCTCCAAGCCGCGGCTGTTGTATATATGGGCCTCCGAGCTTTTTGGTGGTCTGGAACAATGGACGATTGCGGCCTTGTTGGATTGTCTGCTGGCCCAGAAAAATCCGCCTCGTGGTCTTTGTGCATCAAACCGACAAAAAAAAAAAGGTCGTGAACACCCATACAAAAAAGTCGTGAAATCGAGGAGTATAAGATACTCTTATTGATCTCACATGCGTACTTGTACAGATTACAGATACTCCCAGATTAGTCATGGACTCGAGCTACTACTCATACACTCTTAGTTTCCCACCATGGAAACGGACCTGCTTCTTCATGAAAAGATTAAAATAAAACACAGCAACATACGTACACTGAGTAGATCTTAATTCTACAAGAAAGCTAGTACTGTGCACGGTCTACCACCTTAAACTCTGTGATTAAAGAACGGATTATTCAGCGTGCAGCCTCTATCCGTCTCCTTGGATCGATGGAGCTTCCGTGATCCTGCACTTGAGTGACACGCTCGGTCTGTCGGTCCACCATCAACCTCAGCGGCGGTGCTTGTGGTACACCGGCGGCGGCGAGGGCAGCTGGGAGGACGACTGCGCGGCGACGATCTGCGCGCAGACCTCGGCGAAGGCGGTGAGGATGGCGGCGTGGTGACGCGGCGCGTTGAGCGCGAGCAGGCGCCGCAGCATGCAACGGAGGCCGTCCCATTCGCACAGACCCATCTCGACCACCATCTGCGCCATGCTCTCGCGGAAGTCGGCGCGCGGGTCGCGCGACTCCTTCTCCACCGCCACGCCGACGTCGTCCTCCGCGGCCTCGGCGGCAGCCGTCGTGGTGTCCAGCTGCCTGAGCTGCCTCGTCTTGCTCTTGTTGGGCGCCTTGTGGTGGAGCTGGACTGGGACGGCCCTCTGCTCTTGCAGCTTCGTGGCTCTCCCGTTGTGGTAGTAGTGGTAGTAGTCGGAGGAGGAAGAGTATGCCGACGACTGGCCGGTGCTGCTGCTGCGCGCGCCTGCGCAGGTCGACGAGGAGAAGGATACCGTGGACGTGGACGACGCGTAGTACTGCCCACCGCCGCGCCTTCGCACCGCCGCCTTGGCGCCTTCCCCTCCCAGACGAGAGCTGCGGCTCCACTTGAGGAACGACGGCAGGCTGACGAGCATCCTCGGCCGGCACCCGCACCCGGCGTCGACGACCGGGACGTGCCGGCGCGGCCTCACCGGGAACTGCCTGCCGCCGCCGCCCCGGCGCTCCGTCGACATCTCGTGCAACCTGGGTTTGCGCTTCGGGCGATCGACGAGTCGCGCGCGGTGTCTCCTCGATCGATCTGTCTCTGGCAGGAGTAGTAATTGGCTGCACGTTGCACGGCGCGTGGAAGTGCGAGTGTTGAGCTATAGGTGCGGCTGGCTGACTAGCGGCCTGGCCTGTTGTCTTGCATGCAAGTGCGTATGTATGGGAAACTCTGAAGGCGATAAGGCAAGCTGGTGGTGTATGTGGTTCCTATTTATATATGCATGTTTGACTTGATTTGGTAGATTAAGAGGAGATGATACTGGTAGGGGTTAATTAACGGACTGGTGGGGTTTAGCTGGGCTTTCCATGTGGGGAGAGCCTTTGTGCGGAGCTCCTCCTCCTCCTTCCCCAACCTGCCTGTTTCTTGACTTTACTGTCCTCAGGAAAAAAAAATACAGTATATAACACTAGTGCCATAGAAATTTTGTGACACCACTTTACATATTTGTCACATAGCAATAGTTCTTTACATGCGACTTCTATTTATTTGAAATATAACGGCAACCTCTCTGAAATCAAATTGTCTCTTATTACGTGGCAAACATGAGGTGCTGTCATAAAATTCTGGCACCAGTATCATAGAATTATTTTCCCGCTTTTTACTCTTTTTTTCTCAGAATCGGAGCTGATTGTGAAATCTGGGACTCCTTCTGTCCCGAGTTATTTTACTTTGGTACCCCTATTTACTGCATCCTCTCCATCCATCGGCTTCCTTTCCCGTTCCTATCTTTCGCAGTCTCAAGCTCATACTACTCTGCTGCATCTGGCCAACGACAAGGTGCTCCTTACGCTACTAGAGCTGCTGCCCAACAAGCCACCGTCAAGCACAGATCAGAGACGAACACGCCCTCCTCTTCAAGCTGCTCCACGAACATCCATCCCAAAGCAAGCAAGACGGAGCTCCAGGAACAGTGGAAGAGAAGGCCGGAGCTTGCTAGGGTTGGGCGACCTCGTCAGCGGGTAATGTAGGAGAAGGCCGGAGGTCGCCGTGCTCCTTGTTGCCATCACCGGATCTGTTGAAGCAAGGAGAGAAGGACCCTTTTTCGCCGGCCACCCAACCGTACATGGACCTCAATACGTAATCGGCGATGTCAGACCCCGAGTACTTCTCCTACGCACTGTAGTACACTTATACTCACTCTGTCTTGTAAAAAAAATTATTTTTGACTTTTAGGCTTCGATCACTCATTTTATTTAATTTTTTTGAAAATATAATTTATTTTATTGTTTTATCATTAAAATTTATTTTTATATTTGTAAAAAAATTTAAATAAAACAAGTGGTTAAACGTGAAAGATAAAAAAAAATCTTTTTATGAGAGTATTACCTGCTGTTCTCTACTATTGGTAGTACTATTCATACTACGTCAGCAGGGCATGATCCCTGGACAGGCAGTCAAAGCGTGTCAGCGAGTGGGCCCCTCCTGTCGATCGCATCGCTTCGACGACGCTGCACCTGGACCAGTTGGTCAGCAGATTCAGCGGACGCGCAGGCAGGAGGCTGTTTTCTTCGGCTGCGCCTCCGTCATCGTCGTCGTCGCAGCGGCAGAGCAGCCAGGAATGGTTGCCAGCAGCGAGCGCCAGCCAGCAATAGCCCATCGCCCGTCCGTGCTCCCTCGGTCTCTGAGATGCCAGTTGCCACTACCATGCCCACGGCTCACCACCCGTGGTAATGGCGCGGTGAAAGAAAGGAAATTGTCGGCGTTCTGACTACGGGTACAGTAAAGATATGATCGTAAGAGATAGTATACCTTTGGATTCGATATGCTCTAGTCTGAGATGGACTCAAGGGGATTTTTCGTTTGGTTCGGGCCACCTGAGTGATGTAATACCCTACGTCTAAGGAGCGGATTATTTTAAAGACAATGTTAAAAGATGGAGGCCTCTCTCCGCGAAAGGACCTTGAGTGTGGAAAAATCGGGGTGTGCTTGGTGTGGTGTTCCACTTCCTTTTCTATCGCTCCCCGGGCCTTCCTTTATATAGAGAGAGCCCTGAGGTTACATGCAATGGGTCCTACGTGATCCTGCCATCTCGCCGACAGGTGGACCCGTCCGTCGTTGTCGACATCACTTCGTTCCGTCCAGACGCGGTCATGACCCGTCGCGTCGGACATGTCGGTGGGTACTGTAGTACCTGTCTGGCGCTACTGTGCCAGCTACAGTGCTGTCCCATCGCGTGGGGCAGTCGTCGCAGCTTTCTGCTGGAGTGTCGTCGTGGTGAATCTCGTCCTGTCTCGTCGGGACGGATGGCAGCTGGTCCCCGGAGTAATTGTACCATAACGCGGTACCTGCCTCCTGGAGGTCGTCCCCGGGTGTTATTCTCGGAGCCCAGGGTCTTCGCGCCCTTGCGTGGCCATGAGATAGCCGTCGTAGGTCGTCGTGAAGGGGTCGGCGCCCGTGTCATCTGATCCCCGATTTTTTCACGTTGGAGCGATCTGTTAGGTACCTAGGGTACGTGATCTCGACAGTAGCCCCCGAGCCTGATGCCGCTTCGAGGTTCTCGATTGAGGCGGCGTTGGACTGGTCGTTCCGAAAGTTTATGTTCCTATGGGTGCGCACGAGCGCGCCCATAGGGCGTAGCCACCGAGCCCTCGGTCGATCCAAAGGATCGGCCGTGGGCTGGATCGTTACACGGACCACCTTTCGTTGGCAGTTGATCCTATCTAAGCCGCTTCGCCGGGTCGTCACCCGGTCCCAGAGCGACTCGGAGAATCGGCCAGGCATCATGCCGATGGCTGCGGTCGAACCGAGGTCGATCTCGGTCCTTACGCTTGGAAGGGCGTCTGTAGAGCTGGAAGCGCGGTCCGAGGTCGGCGGCGCGCCTAGACAGAGGTCATGATCAGCGTCCGATCGTTTGGCTTGGCCCGATGGCCTCGGCTGCCAATTGGTTGATCGCAAGGGGTTTCGTTCTGCGTGCACGCATCGTTCTCGGTCTTTTGTTCAGTGAGACGCCTAGGTCGGGCCGGTTCGATGCGGTTCCCTCCCATGATCAGCGTGGCGCCTAGGCTTAGCCGTGATCAGCACCTGAACGTACGGTTCAGCCCTCCGGCGGCCTCGGCTGTCGGCCAGCCGAGTGCCGGGGGGGGGTTTCATTCGGTCGCCTCCCCGTGTTTGAACCCGCCGTTGCGGTTACGGGGATCAGTCGGCTCCCGTGCCTCCACGCGGAGGGCAATCGGGTCGTCCAAGAATTCGAACCGCCGGTTGATCCGAGCGGTTGATTTGAATTCTCGATCGGACGGTGTTGTGGATGCGGTGGTTCGCGTGCCCGCGTCACGTCGCCTGTCAGACGTGCTCTGGCAACCGTCCCGTTGGTGTAATTGTCACCGTCCTGTCCGTGGCGAAGGCGACAAGGCGCGGCCCGGGCCCGCTCGTCAGCGGGTCGCAGGTGGGTGGCCGGGGTGCGCCCC
>BCLH01000981.1:66728-84011 GCA_001602315.1 Zoysia pacifica | reverse complement strand
CGGGCTCGCGCCGTGTCGCTGGGCCCGGCTGGAGCCTTGCTTCTAGGCTCGGGGCTGTCAGTGCGTCCCGGGGGCGGCCAAGCTTGGCCGGCGACGTCTACTGGAGGGCGCAGGGACAGGTTGGCACCCGGTGGCGTGGTGCCGGGAGTCGCCGGTTCCGCGCTCTTGGGAGCGTGGAGAGTGAAGCACTCCCTCGACGGGTCGTGCCCCAAAATGAGATGGCTCTGGGGCCACCAGCGAGGGCGCCTTCCGCGTGGAGCCTGGAGGCAGAGATCGCCGCCTTCGTCCGCGACGAAGTCCAGGCTCCCGAAACAGAAGGTCTGCCCAGAGATGAAGGCCGGGGCTTGCCACGATCGACCGTCTCTAGAGACACTGACCGTGGCGTCTTTGAAGCGGAGGTGAGAGATCGAAACATCCCCTACTACGAAGCATGGGGCCATCGAAAAACCGAAGCGAAAACACACCAAAGGAGATGTCTACGCCCCTCTTTCTGGCGCGCCAACTGTCGGCGTTCTGACCACCGGCATAGTAAAGATACGATCGTAAGGGACGGTATGCCTTCGGATTCGATATGGCCTAGTCTGAGATGGACTTAAGGGGATTTTTCGCCTGGTTCGGGCCACTGAGTGGTGTAATACCCTACGTCCAGAGAGCGGATTATCTCAAGGACAATGTTACAAGACGGGGGCCTCTCTCCGCGGGAGGACCCTGGGTGTGGAAAAATCGGGGTGTGCTTGGTGTGGTGTTCCACTTTCTTTTCTATCGCTCTCCGGGCCTCCCTTTATATAGAGAGAGCCCTGAGGTTACATGCAATGGGTACTACGTGATCATGACCCGTCCGTCATTGTCGACATCACTTCGTTTCGTCCAGGCGCGGTCATGATCCGTCGCGTCAGACATGTCAGCGGGTACCGTAGTACCTGTTCGGCGCTACTGTGCCAGCTACAGTGCTGTCCCATCACGTGGGCAGTCGTCGCAGCTTTTTGCTGGAGTGTCGTCGTGGTGAATCTCGTCCTGTCTCGTCGGGACGGATGGCAGCTGGTCTCCGGAGTAATTGTACCATAACGCGGTACCTGCCTCCTGGGGGTCGTCCCTGGGTGTTATTCTCGGAGCCCGGGGTCTTCGCGCATTTGCGTGGCCATGAGATAGCCGTCGTAGGTCGTTGTGGAGGGGTCGACGCCCGTGTCATCTGACCCCCGATTTTCTCACGTTAGAGCGATCTGTTAGATACTGGGATACGTGATCCCGAAAGAAACCTTTTCACCAATCACCGCGCCGAGGCTCGATCGGTAACCATAGTCATCATTGTACGTGCCCGCGCAAGAGGCAAGGCTCGACTCGATCGGCGCCGATGCAGACCAGACACAAACGGCGTCGTGTTCACAAACGCGCAGCACGTGTTGCGTTCGTCGTCGTGGTCGTCGAGACGATGATGGTTGTCGCCGACCGAGCTTACGCATGCATGGCCCCTCGCCGTACCGTCGCCCCGCGGCCGCCCATGATTGCTGTTCAACAACACCATCAAACGGCTCGGTGGTGGTCGTTCGCCCTGCATGGCTGCATCTGCATGCACCAAACGGAGTCGCCTGGCTGTTCATCACAGACGCGCATCAATCAAACACGGTCACCGCGCCACTCCATTGAGGCAGACAGAGAGGTACGGTAACGAGAATGCTTGCCAGGATGACGCTTGTCGTGGAGGTATCCAGCTGAGCCAATGGTCCTCATCCATCGGTTGCCATGATGGCGGCTGGTCGAGAAGAGAACCACCTCGCGCGCGCCTCGATGTTTATTCCCTCGCAGTCGCAGCGGGCAGGCCGCCGCTGCTGGAAATTCTCTCGATCCCGGAGACATGCGCGGGCGTCTTCGCGCTGCTGCACGGGCTCGTTGATCAGGGAGGGAGGCCCCGAGATCTACCGCACGATTCTTTCCCCTGTTCTTCGCTGATGCGTAGGAGTACGGACGAGAGGACCACGAAATGATTGTGCCCTTCCCAATGCGTAGGCCGGAGAGAGTTTTTTTTTTAAACTAGAATTTTTGTAGAAATTACGCAAAAATTTTACAGAAATTAATTTAATTATAAAAAAATGCAAAAATAAGAAATTTTTTTCAATCAGGCATAAAAGTGTTACGAGGGCACGAGATCTATTCTTCAGAGCGAGAGAGATGCGATACAGTACAGTTGAATTTACAGAGAGTTTGGCCCGGGGTCGGCGGAGGCAACGGAGGAGATTCAGAGGTTATAGATGATGAGGGTCGTAAAATTTGTCCGAGCTAGACTAATCCTGGTCCATCGATCATAATGGGTGCACCGCGCTGCAGGCATGCATGCCCCCCCGGCTCTCCTTGCCGAGAGAATTAGGGACCTGCCGGGACGAGGACCCTGTATCCTGCTTTCGGTCGCAGGAGCATCATGATAAACTGATAAATGCCGATCGCCTTGCCGGGGTTTCTTCATTCATCCGCTCCCCGGTCCCCACATCTTAGATTCCGAGTTTGGGGCCGATGATATCCAGCACAGATAAAGTTTCGGGCCGCCGCTGCCCTCGGCCCATACGAGTCCCCAAAGGCACGGTCGGCCTAGTACTAGTAGTAGCAGAAATAGGCCATACGTCGCCGCATCCAGAACCAGTTTGATTGAGCCAATTTTCAACTCTGGAAATCAGAGTCTCAATTTCATGGTAAAGAAATGCTTCCTCCTACTCCGCTGTTTTTAAATTGTTAATGATAATAATGTTAGCACTACATTTTTAAACTACAATTATTATTCTTCTAATAACAACGATTTTCAGAATCGTCGTGGAGCACCGTGCCGATCGATCCGCGTACCGTCCGGGCGCGGACGCGCCTCTCGGCTCAGGGTTCCTGCGGAGCCCGCTCGTTCGGTGCCATGTGCTCCCATGTGTCCACGCACACGCGGACACGGCGGTCGGTAGAGACACAGCCGGACCGCGCGCGCCGCCAATGATTGGGCGTCCTGTCCCCGTCGTCGTCCTAGCATCGTGGGGACAAGCTTCCCATCATCCTCAAGCTGGTGGTGCCCCTGGTGACCGAGCGCGCCACCGCCGTATTTGACGCGCCGCCGCCGCGTTTGCCCAGCTCCTTGCTGCGCTTTGAATCTTTTATGCTGTGTCACCAAGACGCAGCGCCGGCGGGAGAAAGGATCAAACTGAAAGAGATGGTGGTAAAATCTAGCAACCCGATTTTAACGTAAATTTATCGAGCGTGTCATAATTATTTCATTGCCACTGTTCCATCTCGAGTTCTTCGCGACGATAAAAACTGAAAGAGAGAGAGAGAAGGATCCTCTATTCGTGGTCTCGAGTTCTCGATGGTCGATGCCACTGCAATCATCTCCATTGCATCTAATCCTACTTACATATTTACAAAGTTACAACCCCAAATCAAAATCAAAAACACAACAAAGCCAAACGCATCGGAGAGAAACCAAAACAAAGGCCAAACGAAAACCAAAAAATAATGGTCACCCTCCGAATAGCGCGCCGACGAAGCCGAGGCACCCGAGCAGGATCCGGCAGAGCGGGCCGCGCGCTTTCCGCCTCCTCCGAGCCTCCTCCCTTGCCGACGGCGTCAGCTTGAGGTACGCGTACGCCGCGTGCTTGACCAGCGGGTGCCGGATCGCGCGCACGTCGACCCCGCCGTTTACCGCCGTCCCCGCCTCGCCGGGCGAGCTGGCCGCGTACTCCGGCGACGACATGATGTCCCGGAGACTGGTGTACGCGCGCGCGACGCCGGTGGTTCCCTTCGGGTGCGGGATCTCGATCTCCGGCGGCGCCCACAGGCGCCGCGTCGTCCACGGCGCGCGCTTCGGTGACGCGCGCCAGTGCCGGAGCTCGAAGTCCCCGTCGCCGTTGCCGCTCGGCGACCCGCGCGGCCGGTGGTGCCGCGGTTTCCGTGGCGGCGAGTCCACCGCCACAGCCGCCGTCACCATGCCGCGGCTCTGCCCGGGTGTGGGGTGGAGGAGGAGGAGGAGGAGGAGGACGGGTGTTCGTGTCGAGTCGGACGGCGGGTTGATCGGCAGACGCCGCGCGAGCCGGAAGCGGAGAGGCCGGGGCGGGGGTGGAGGAGAGAGAGGAGACTCGGTATTGGAGGAGGACGCTGTTTAAATTTCCTGCTAAATATTCGCGGCTTCAACGGTGGACCCACGTTGCAGTCGGTCGCGACTCGCCAGCGAGCTTGTATTTGTGTTTTTTTTTTCTTTTGGAATAAGAAAATATGAGTGAAATCCGGGGAACACGTCGGACGGTCGACGGGAGTTGAATTTTGTGACGGGCCGCTCGACGGGCGGCGGGGCTAGGTGTAACGTGTTTTCTTTTTGCTTGATTTTTTTTTTGCCTCTTTCATATTTCAAAAGAGCAGATGGCGTTGCTTGATAAGTGTAGCATGGTTCAACGCAGCTGAGTCATTTGAATTGCGGGGTTTTTAATCAAATCTATAATTTTATATGAAATGAAACTGTTTTCGGTGAAATTTTCAGTGCTGTTCCCGTGAAATCCCTAATACTCCATTTTAACGAAGACCGAAATGAAGAGTATGTATTTTGCAATTCCAAAACGGTGGAACATTGTTTTTAGAGATTTGATTCACCATAAGTGTACATATGTAATATGTATCGCTCTTTGGAAGTTTCACTCAGGCAGTCACTTCCATTGATCGGTTATTCATTACCGTCGCTCTCGTTTTACAGTAGAGATGGCAACGGATATATGCTCAACTTGCTTTCTCAGATTATACCCATTTAACTATCGGGTAAAAGTTTTTTCTCGTATCTATACCCACGGAGATTTCACGAGGTCTCGGGTACTCATTAAAAATACAACTACAATTATAATTAGTTATTATATATATATTTGTTGTATATATTTAATATAAATATTTAATTTATCGACACATAATAAGTTAAACTAATACAAATTTGAATTAAATGTGACACATTAGGTAAAAAGTTTAAAAATAATCTATAAGATATAATATTTTATATATTTATATCTAATAAAAATATGTATTTTTTTATATATAAGTATCGAACTTTTCCGTACCCATAACCGTTAAGTTCACGAGTATAAAAACTTTTCTATACCCGTACCCTAACTAGAGATGGCAACAGCTCGAGACCCGAAATCCGTCGGGTTTTTACTCTATTAGGGTACGGGTATGGAGTAGTTTTTATACCCATGACCTTAACGGGCATGGGTACGAGAAAGTTCTACCCTTCTCGATATCTGATATATAAAAAAATACGTATTTTCATTAAATATAAATATATAAAATATTTTATCTCATAGATTATTTGTATACTTTTGATCTAATGTGTCATATTTAATTCAAATTTATATTAGTTATATATATATATATATATATATATATATATATATATATATATATATATATATATATATATATATATATATAATAATTCTCTGTGAACCGTGAAATTCTTTGTGGGTATAGATACGGAGAAAAACTTACATCCGATAGTTAAATGAGTATAGGTATGAGAAAGCAAAATCCGACGAGTATGTATCCGTTGCCATCTCTAACTTTAACGGAGTAAAAACCCGTCGGGTTTCGGGTGTCGGGCCGTTGCCATCTCTATTTCAGAGCAAGAATCGATGATTGCTCCTACTTGGCGGGCTTTATCAGAAGATTCAGAACTCGATACTATCTTCTACGAGAACGAAAGGCACGCGATCGATCGATAACGATACGGGGCGCGCGTCGCGGTCGAAATTTTAATCGCGTTGAACTCTTCCTGGCCGGGTCGAGGGGTGAAAGCCACACTCTGTTGTAGTCGTAGTACTACTTGGTTTGAGCACGTGGATTAATTGGTCGTGTGCTCCGAGCTGTTTCAGCGCTCCACATTGATCGTTTTCGTGCGCGCTCCTACTAAAATCAAATCAATTCAATTTGGACTTCAACGCATGTTGCGAGTTTGTAAAGACAAGACGAGGAGGAGGAGCACAAGCGACGCTGCAGCCCTCTTCGTCTGTCGGGCTTTTGGAAGAAAATACTTAGTGGTGGAATAGGTTTTTGCGTCAACCTGTTTGAGCTTTGAATTGAATCGAATCAGCGGCGAGAGTTTGCAGCCGGCACCGATCGGATCGGATGGAAGGCTTGGCTCGTCTTCAGTACTCGCAGTTGCAGATACTACGAGAGCGGAAGTGGCAAGCAGGGACGACGAAAGGCCGGCTTTTCCTCCTCCTCCTCGTCCAGGGCCGCATAGCTAGTGCGTCGCCCATCAATAATAGCCCCCCTGATTTGGCTATGATCAGTCGATGGTAGCAAACAACGATAATTAAAATGTGCTAAAATATGTTTTTTTTTATCATGATGAGGTGGAGGAGAATGCTCAGGATGGATCTCAAGAAGAGTAGTACAGTATTTGGTAACCTGCGACTTAACCCTAAAACCTCCTTTGAATTGAAGAATTTTTTTTATTTTTGTGTTTTTTTTAAATTAAATTGATTTTTATGAGATTTCTATACAATTACTACAAAAATCCTGTGTCGCAAAAAACTCTAAACTGGGCAGGAGACGGAAGACATCCTATCCTCACATGGTTCAGGCATGGCCCGTCAGGCCTGTTCCGCCGCGCCATCTCACAAACGTCTCGGCCTACTCTTCTCTTTTGCAACAGGCCGCGCGCGAATCGGCCCGGTTGAGCGAACCTCCTCCTGCTCTCTTCTTTCACCTATTCTTACGGCACCGCAATTTGCTGCGCCCCGTCATCGTCGGCGACCTCGCCGCCGGCGTGGGGACTTTTCTGTCGCTCGCGAGGGTAATCCCGCGGCCGTATTGACGATAAAATGAAGAAATTACTGAAGCATGGCCTTTCGTTCCTTCCTAAGATCCCCATTTCCAGTTCTTTTCATATTTCGCTGGGGTTATGGTATTCTGAAGCAGGAGAACCAAAATCGAGATGAAATTCAGATCTCTGGTCCGCAGCTGCAGGTCTCGGTCGACATTCGACTAAGTAATATGTGCACTCAATGCAAATTCAGTATACGTACTGTGTCACATTTGCTCACGTTTACAGTTTTCCTTTCTGGACAGTCCTTGAGTGATCAATTAGTTGCCTACATAGGAGAGATCATCATGTGTGCCTAGGGGTGCTGTTGGGTCCTGTTTTCCTGACTACTGTTTTCCTCGAGAACGAGTCACAGCTCACAGGTGAGTACAATCTGTTGGGAATCCGGCTCCTGTGAGTAGGGCTGAATACGGTACAAATTTTTTTTTGGTTCCATCGCGTTTCGTTTATTGTTTTTTCTACTTTTCGGATAAGTGAAGAAAAATGGAAACGGACAAAAAGGGTAAAATGAAAAATTAAAACAATATGTCCTTTTTCTGACCGTTTCAGTGAAATTCTGTTTTTAGCTGATTTTTTTTCGTTTTTTACCGTTTTCTTCAAATACACTAATGAGATCTCATTTGAACATGTTTTATAAAAAATAAAAAATAAAAATTATGAACTAAAGAACTTCTTAGTGACTTATGTTGTTGGGTTGTATGTTGTGAATTTAATTACAATTTGCATTATATGAATTGTAGGACTTGCATCATATAGTGAATGTTTGATGTTTATTTTATTTATATTTTTGACATCTTTTTGAGTTACCAACCGTTTCCGTTATATTTCCGTTCAGATTGTTTTGTTTCTGAAACTCAGTATTTATCCGTTTTTGACTTTTCTGTTTTTGTTCGGTGTTGTAATTATGAAAGTAAAAATAGTTGAGGTGACCGTTTCCATCATTTTCAGCCTTACTTGTGAGCACCAAACTGGATACTAGGGACTTAGAAGATATCATCTATGAAAAAGAAGTCAAGTGATATTTTTATAGCATACTGGACTATCGTAAAGAGTATTTACTCACCTAAGTCCTAGCTGCTAGCTGCTGTCATCAGAAAGGCTATATATTACATCGGTACTCCTAAAATTTTAAGAAGGTCATTTTGGACAATATTTTTGTGAACCGGAGGCAGTATAAACAGGCAACAAACAAGCACATACATCTGGAGTACTGTTTTACGCGGGCTGCTCTGCCTTTTGAATTGATCAGAAAATGCCACATAACTGCTTTCTGTAAGGCCAATATATCTTTTAGTTACTTTATGAAAAGATGAACACTATATGCACCATACCTAATTACTAAAGCGTTTCGTTCGCTCATCATGAAAGCGATTTAACTGGTAAAAGAGAGAAGCTTTGCTTCCTCTAACCTGCCGTGTAGACACACATACACATAACCTTTTTTCCTTCCTTTTTTTTTTATGCTTTTCCCCGACATCGCTCATCTTTTCCTGTTTTTTCCCTGCCCAGGCACTTCTTTTGTGGCGTTCTTAATTATCTTGTTTCTAATCATGAACTTCGCCTTTCGTGTTCGTGGCTTTAATTTGGACCGTGTCTTGGGTGAGGAGAGAAGGGCAGCTCAAGGCGGCTTTTGTTTAGACCGAGTTCTTCGTCTGGTATTGACTGTTATTTTTCAGAGGATTTGGAATGCAAAATTTGGACGCATTTCGTGCATATATTTCAATAGAGCTATATAGTTTCTATGTGCCCTGTTACAGTATAAATAAATTATCTAACTTTCTTCATCAGCTTAAACATTTAGCTGTAAGTGGTTGGTAGCTAAAAGTATCTATAATATATACAAGTGCTACCCACTAAGAGCTAAGTATTCCTCAGTTCTCACGAAACATCACTTTTTGTATTTGGGCCATTAAATCTGCAAAGACTTCCTGTGTATGGACCGTTGTTCTATTCATCTTTCTCCATCATCTGCATTTGGCCCTGCATCTTCTCTGTGTACGTATTTGCTTTGAATTTTATTTAATGGTATATGTTTTCATTCTTTTTTCATTAAACTATGATTCTTTCATTGATCCTTTTTTCATCCTTCCTAATAATTCTTCATCTGATCATCAATAAATTCCCACAGCAACGCTAGTTAGGTTAATATACAGTACACCATCACTGCTTCGCTAGCTGTGCCAGAAGCCATCGATCGATTTGATTTTCCACGGCTCGATGCTTTCAGATCGAGATAGCAGAGAAAGATCGATACGCCGCCGGTCCCCATGCGTAATGCATCTCGTGGCAGACCAGAGCAGGAGATCACGCCTGCATGCGCTGCTCTCTCTCGGCCTCTCAGCTGGCTGGTGCATGCATGCATGCGCGCGTACATCACGTAACAGTGGAATCCGATGATCCGATCATTGCGAAGCACAAATCCGCGCGCGCAGGCAG
The DNA here is from genome assembly GCA_001602315.1 of Zoysia pacifica. Lineage (NCBI taxonomy): Eukaryota > Viridiplantae > Streptophyta > Magnoliopsida > Poales > Poaceae > Zoysia > Zoysia pacifica. The sequence continues at coordinate 74,746 of BCLH01000981.1, read as the reverse complement.
GCATGCATGAACCAACGATATCGAGCTGCTACTCTTCATTCATGCAGAACAGACCACACGTCGTCACAGGAAGTGTGTGCACACAAAATGAAGCAATCCGCATGCCTCGGTAACTAGTAGCTAATCCGGCCTCTTCTTTTATACTATCCGTTAGGGCAGTCCCAATGGTAGTGTCTGTTGGTAGTTTCTAAAGAAGAGAGAGAGCAATAAATTATGTTTTAGACTCTAACCCTTTCAATGCATGATTTCTAGTATAGTTTCTATACTTAATTATCTCATGCATGCTCTTTAAAAGAGATGTGATCAATTGTGGCAAGAATATATTTGATCAATAGTTTCTACACTGATCTAAACAAGCACACCGGTGGTACAGAATTGCATTATTATCACCCGACAAAAAGGATCTAAACAAAGAAGGATTTGATCTGTTTTGCTTCCAGAAGAACAAGCATTGCGTACTCAAGGTCAGCGCTGCATATTTTTCGCAGCAAATCTCCTGCAGTAAACCGTGTGCCCAAGTAAAATAATGTAGTTTACAGACTGTAGGCCTTGACAATGACTGTCCACGCAACCACGCTCCGCTCTGACATTTCATCAAACATTTCCTTTGCTTCCTTCAACATCCCATTGCTCTCATACGCCAGCACCATCGCCGTCCATGAAACAATGTTCCGAACAGCCACGACATCGAACAACTGGCGAGCCTCGTTCACACGACCTTTACGGGTATACTCAGAGAGCACGCGTGTCCATGCGCCAACATTCTGCACGAGCGAGCCTCGTTGACACGGCCTGAACAGGCGACGCGGGCGGCTAGGCGTGCGCAGGCCAGAGCGAGACGCGGACGGCGCAGGCACGCACCGAGCGGAAGCGCGGGGGGCGATGGCACGCCGAGCCCGGGCGGGTGGAGGTTGATGCGGGAGGTCGCGGGTGCGCGGCGCGGCCACGCAACGAGTGGGAGCGCGGGCGGCCATGGCGTGCCGAGCCTAGGCGCGTGGAGGCCGAGGCAGGAGGTCGCGGGAGCTTGGAGGCGGAGGGAGGTCGCGCGCGAGCAGGACAAGTGCTGGCGGGAGGAAAATGGTGGGATCGCGGAGGCGGGAACGGTGCCGCACGGGATCTCGGTGCTCGGCGTTGGAAACGACCTAGGTCTCCCCAACGCCATTTCATCAGTTTCTTCCCACCTTGGTTCACGAGTAAACGTCGTTCCTACCTCAAGAAACGATTTCTCCGTTTTCTAATCTCTCTCTATATTAACTTGTTGCCACATCAGCAAAATACTGAGCTGTCACAGTAATTAATACACATAGAAACACCATAAATTCTCCATTGGGAGTGCTCTTAAGCATCTTGGATACTACCTTCTTTATTTGTCGATAATGTTATTACAACATGTTCAGTTCATTTTCAACAAAAAAAAAGGTTATCTCTAATGTCTGAAATCTGGAAACAAAGCGGTGGAGTAATAGTTATCAGCACCTCGTTATGTAAGATGATTCCACGCTGTCCCTCCCTTAACCATGCATATGGTACTTCCTCCATCCTACCAAAATTATAAGTCACTATAAACTTCTCCAGTTTCCTTTTTGTTTTCACTTGTTAATATTTCTTCATCTCCATCTTTCTCCTCTTAATTTTTTATACATCTCATTTTTTCACTCCCCTTAATTCCCGTTCACCTGTTCCAAAATGACTTAATTCCCATTTCCAATGCTAAAACAACTTCAAAATTGGGATGAAGAGAGGAAAAAATTATTTACGTGCTACTCTTTGCCCTAGAATATCAGTATTTTCAGATTTGGTCAAGTCAAAACATGTTTAACTTGACAATTGTGAGTCTAGTTGTGATAGTACATAACTCTTTATTTTAAAATGCTTTATTTATATATGTATAATCAGTTGATTTTGATCGAATAAAGATATACATATATTCTAAGATTTGATCGAATAAAGATATACATATATTAAGATATAGGATGGAGTGTCACATACTACCATCACAAAGTTTGTTACCATAATATGCATATAGAACTTCCACAGATTTGGTACATGTGGAGGCACATCATCTTTTCCTTTATGTCGTACCTGACTGCATCCAGTGATTGAGTGCTAGAGAGGGAGGGAATATTGATGCGTGCATGGCTTTTTGCCTCCAAATGCGTTGCACATACCATGAACAGAAGCGCAAGGACACACCAACACCACCAGCCAATATAACGTACGTGCCCGGTAGAGTTGGCCCTTCACTCCTACAGAATGCAACGCCCAAAGTGACAAGGACAACGTCACAAAATCACATATACTCCCATGCACTCTAGAGTTCCACAAGACCGAAACAGTCGTGTGGATGGATGTGTAACCATTTCTGAAAAAGACAGCTTCTGCTTGCACTTCACTGGACTACTAAAAGGGGTCAGGTCATAGGCAACAATAGGATTCAGCCTCAGCCAGGCACCCACCCAGTTGTCCCTACGTCTCCTGCAATCGCCACTACTGCAGTGCAGCAGGATGCGATCCGGCGGCTGCGCCGTGCAGCAGGCGCTGGCGGCGGAGGCAGCGGCCGTGGTGCGGCAGGCCGTGGCCGTGGCACGCCGCCGCGGCCACGCGCAGGTGACCCCGCTCCACGTCGCCAGCGTCATGCTCTCCTCGACGGCGGGGCTCCTCCGCGCCGCCTGCCTCCGCTCCCACGCCCGCCCGCTCCAGTGCAAGGCCCTCGAGCTCTGCTTCAACGTCGCGCTCAACCGCCTCCCCACTACCGGTCCCGCCGCCGTCGTGTTCCACGGCGGAGGACTACACCACGGCGCCGCGGCCGCTCCCGTGCTGTCGAACGCGCTCGTCGCCGCCTTCAAGCGCGCGCAGGCGCTCCAGCGGCGCGGCGCGGTTGAGGGCCAGCCGGCCGTGCTCGCGTCCAAGGTCGACCTCGAGCAGCTCATTGTCTCCGTACTCGATGATCCCAGCGTCAGCCGCGTCATGCGCGAGGCCGGATTCTCCAGCGCCCAGGTCAAGGCCAACGTCGAGATGGCCGTCTCATCAGCAGAAGAACTTCATCAGTCAACTACGACCACGAGCTCTTCTCCAAGCTCCGGTCACGCGAGCAGCAGGCGTCTCAACAACGCCACGGTCGACGATGACGCCACGCGCGTGCTGGACTGCATAGCCAGCGGGAGCAAGCGGTGCGCGGTCGTCGTCGTCGGCGAGAGCGCGGCCGCCGCGGAGGGCGTGGTCAAGGCTGTGATGGACAGGGTGAGCAAGGGCGAGCTGCGGCCCCGTCACGAGAGCCTCAAGAACCTCCAGTTCGTGCCCCTCTCGGCCGCTTCCTTCCAGCGCATGGCGCAAGAGGAGGTGGAGGCGAAGGCCGGCGACCTGCGCGCGCTCGTGCGGCAGGGCAGCGCCGCGGGTAAGGGCGTCGTGCTCGTCCTCGAGGATCTCGCGTACGCCGCCGAGGCGTGGGTCGCCGCGTCGGAGAGGAGAAAGCACGCCCAGTGCTACTGCCCCCTCGAGCACGGCATCATGGAAGTGAGCAGCCTTGTGTCCGCTGCAGCCGCCGGCAGAGGTCTGGACGGGTTTTGGCTGCTAGGGTTCGGGAACAACCAGGCTTACATGAAGTGCAGAGAAGGGCAGCCATCCCTCGAGGCTGTATGGGAGCTGCACCCGGTTGTCGTGCCAGACGGTGGCGTTGCTTTAAGCCTCAGCTGCACCAGGTGCCTAGCTTTCATAGTCATGACTAGCATAATAACAAGATATATTACATGCATCAATGTGCCAAGAAGCTAATTTTCCAGTGATTAACGTGCTAGTTATTCTCGATGTTCTTCCAGCAGCGACGCCCGTCAAGCTAGTCAAGAAAGATCAAAAACGGGGTGGCCCTTCATCGTCAATGGCGCAGCAGCCGATGGGAGGGACCTCGGTGCCCGAGCGGAGGCGGTTACCAACAGATCTAATCTGCCACAGTGGTTCCGTGGGCACCAAGATGCAGATCAAAACGGACCGGAGAGCTGCACCACCAGTTTGCAGGTACATCCATGAGCACTGACAAAAATATTTATCTACTAATTTCTTCCTTGGTACATGCTGCATGCCCCTTCCAATCATTTTTTAACAAAATTTTTGTACAGTGGTTATAGTCTGGTTTCTAATGATAAATCATTTTTCATCTGTGCAGCTGAAAGAATGGAACCGCAGTTTCAGTGGATCAACTACTCAGCCGACATCAGAGCTCACCTTGAGCTTCTCCTCACTGGCTACAACTACCTCTCCATCCCCTTCTTCCACCTCTGGCTTTGCCAACAACACCAGCACCAACATGATTATGATGGGCTGCAAACCACGTCGATTCGTGCCAATACAACCATGGCTGAATCACCAGTATGATGATCCAACGACAAACTCACACGATCATCAAGCATTGCATGCAAACCCTAGCCCGGAATCCTACTCGGTGTCCAATTTATCTGAAAGTGGCGCAGCGGCTGTGCAGCCAAAATTCAGAGAACTCACAGCAGAGAATCTCAAGATCCTATGCAACGCACTTGAGAATCGTGTCCCACATCACAAGGATATGGTTGCAGGCATTGCGAGCGCGGTGCTCCAGTGCCGGTCTAGCATAAGGAGAAGGCAACGTCGAGAGGAGCCGAATGTGGCAACATGGTTGTTGTTCCATGGAAGAGATACTGACGGCAAGAAGGCAGTGGCTCAGGAACTTGCAAGGCTTGTATTCGGTTCCTACACCAACTTTACCTCCATTTCATTGTCCAATTACACCGCCGTGCACTCCACGTCCATCTCCGAGGAGATCGTCCTTAAGAGGAAAAGGTCACTGGGCAATGAGTCGAATAGATATGTTCAAAGGTTCTACGATACAATACTCGTAAATCCTCATCAGGTCATAATGATTGATGGCGTTGATCAGTTGGATTGTGAATCAGAGATTAGTATCAGGAGTGCAATCACAAATGGAAGAATTACGAGCTACAATGGTGATGAGGCCAGTTTGGAGGATGTCATCATAATACTGAGTTGTGAAACACTCGATTCAATGTCCACGGATTCCTTGCCTCGGCTCAAGAAAAGGTCCATCGAAAATGGAGGTGACGAAGGGAACGCCATGAACATAGTCAAGGTGACGGAGTCTTCTTGCTTGATCTTTGATTTGAATGCGTGTGTGGAAGATGGACAAGAAGGGGATGGAGGGAGTGCTTCTGATATCCTAAATATTGTAGATGGCGTGTTCTTGTTCCAAGTGACGAGAGATTTGTGATGTTTGCCCTGTTGCTTCATTTGATCAAAAAATTAGTTTATGGTACAGTTCTTAAATATATATTGATGCTTCATTAGATGCGACACTTTGTTTTTCTTGTAATACTAATTATCATAAGTACATTGTAATTAGATTGTGCTACGTCGAGATTATTTACAGGAGTTTAGCTGGACCATTTGGCTATGTAGTGGAGCTTTGATTTAAGTTATTGGGTCATTAGTGCGCGGAACACTTCGAAGAGTTTGTCATAATTACATATGGAGCTCGAGAGAGAAGTTTAATGTTGTTGCGGTGTGTGGGAACATGCACTGCAATCACCAGGCCAGTCCTATATGCTGGACGTTCTGCTCCCCACAAGGTGGAAACCTTAATATAATTTTTCCATGACACTGTGAATTAAGTATTAACAATGCACTCATTATTGAAGCTATATATCCACCTTTGAAGAGAGAACAAAGTCCTAAACACCTTTGAATTATAGCCAGCTTTGCATGATGAATGTGCTCGCTACAGTACCCCATCTCTTGCCCTACACCAACCATCTCCAAAAAATAATCAAGAAAGTATGACGTAACACTAGCACACAAATTGTTATGAAGGCTCCTATTTTGACCAATGTGATGCTCACGTGATGTGTGTTCAGATGTGGTGCTATCATGGAGACCACATTAGGCACAAATGCTGCACTCCTTTGTTATGATAAAGTTTAAGATAATTTACATTATCGATGTGTGTTGCTTCTATAATCAAGTTGTGGCAGAACCGCTCCAAAACACTGGACGGCTCGCCTAGGATCAATCTCAGATGATATTGATCAACAATACTCAAACAGTACAACACAAGTGATAATATAAAAATAGAAAACCGGTTAAAGTTTTACAATAGAGTTCAAGTAGTCTTAAAAGAGATAAGTTTAAAGCAGAGTTTAAAACATAGTGAAAGCAATACGGAAGAGATACAACGGTTTTCTACTATGAAACATATCTTGTCCTAAGACATGCTTCACTCCTCGCGATCGGAGTTCGGTGAGGAGAGAACCGGTTCACAGGACCAGTTCGCAGGAGTCTCACCTTCTCACACTCTTTGGCCGCAACAGTAACACCGGCTACCTGAAGGAGGAACTACATTACAGCAAAAAAGAGAAACAACAAACCGTGATTACTAATTACTCAGCAAGTCTTACCCGTCAAAATAGTCAACTCCAGCCGACTCCTATGCATGAGGGGCTGACTCACAGGGATGGCCATTTGCATAAAACATAGCGCTAACAGTGGATCCTTACTTTCAACTTTTAGCGGTAAGTTAAGTTTACGAAATATAAATTTAATTTGCACTAGAAACTAGCAGACATGGTTACCAAGCAATTTCCTATAAACTAAGCAAACAATTCATATTGTTAATTAAGTTCAGTTATTACTACGACATGACGCAGCGAACAAGCGGTACTCGTTACTATGAGAGACAACGATTATAATCGATTTACACCAGCTGAGAAAAACTCGAAGTGCACGACATGTACGCGCTTCTCTGAAGCCGCACGTGGCAACCTTTCACAACAATACCATAGGGTCGGTTCGGCGCGCACCTCTTCCAAGCACATGGTCCTCTATGCGATCACCACGTCGGGTGCATCTATGGTTAGATCCAAAGCTTTTCTCTACTCTTCGCCGAAAGAGAGGTAGGGTTACGTCTAACCACTACGGTACCTAGCTACGTCAGTTTTCTGGGTCCCATGTCTCTAATATGCCTTCGGTACTGTTCAAACTTGCTCAACAGGGCCACACTTGAATCGGTCTTTAACCGACACAGACGGGGCTACCACCGCGAAGGCCCAGTCTTCTCAAACCCTCCTATATTCTATCCCCGCCCGGTCTCAAGTTTAATCCAGTGTAGGATAAAATAATACCTATAGCTCGCGAGTGATGTTTCTCATTTACTCGACTTCTACCGTTTATTAGAACTCATAACCTAGCTCTATATCAAGTTACCTATACCAATATATACTCAATAGAGGTAAGTGACACTATCATGCATCTTAGCGTTCCATACAACTCCTACAACTTAATGCACAATACAGTAACCATACGATACATGGTTAATGCACCGGGGCTTGCCTTCGGTTTGTTGAGGGTTAGCGCATACAAGAGAGAGGTCTTCAGCGACGGACGACTCCAGAGCGATCAGCGCTAGATCTTGGTCTTCCGTGACATTTTCTAAATGCGTGAAATGATATGTCGGTGTGATTAGTTATGCACGTAATGACATCTAATATTTTACTCGTCATCGCATGTGACAAAGATGCTCACATGCGATGCTATACTCATGAATGCATATGTCAAAGATGCATATGCGATGATATGACAAGAAGAGTATGATGATGATTTCATGAAAAAGGATTTTATTAGACTAAGGTGCTGCTAGGATTTATATGAAAATGGTTCTGAATAGTTCATACTATAGCTAAGTAGTTCATAGCAGGGAAGATTACTTCTAAATTTTCTTAATATAGTTTTTGAAGGCATAAACTACAATTTTACTAGATCATAATATTAGCAGGGCTATAAACTAATTTCTGAACAAGTTATACAATTTATTATTAAACTATGAATTTATAATAAATTAATCTCTAGCTAATAGTAAATAATCATTTATAAACAATCTACAGGCACATAAATTTCTAATTAATCCTAGGATGACAGAAGGTAATTAGTAGAAAATAAATATAAAATTTTTATATTTTAATTATGTATGAAAATGATGATAT
>BCLH01000981.1:45689-66530 GCA_001602315.1 Zoysia pacifica | reverse complement strand
GGCGCGGCTGCCAGGGCTCGGCCCTTGGCGGCGGGGCACAAGGCCCTAGGCAAAAATCGGTCTACGGAGGTGGTGAGGTCACTGGTGGCATCGGCTGGTGGAGACCCTCACCGGAAAAGCTAGCGGCGAAGGGCGGCGCGGCGCGGTGTTCAGCAGGGCAGCGGTGTTGTGGTGGTGGACGAACTCCGACGAGCTCTTCACGGTGAGCTTCAGCAGTGTGAGCTGAAGACCGGCATGGTTGATGTTGTTGACGAGAAGGGCCAGAAGGGGGTTGGCGGCATGGAGCACCTTGAGCTCCAATGTCGCCGGCGGTGAGGGTGAGGGCTCCAAATCTCCTACAAATGGCCACGATTTCACGCCAAAAACTTGTCTAAGAGGAGCTCCATGCCATGGAGGAGCTATAGCCAAGAGTATGTTGGAGGATTCGCACCGGAGCTCACTGATTTCTTAGAGAAACGGCGACTACCGGGGTGGTCGAACTTTGGGAAAAATTCAAAATCCGGTGAACTCGGCTGCAAATCGGAGGAGAGAAACTTGGGGATTAGGAAGAGGAGAAGGTGGGGGCTTGGCTGGGTGCTGCGGGGTGCCGTTGAACGCTGCGGCGAGTGAGCTTGCCGAGCTCGACAGAGGGCCGTCGATGGCGTCCTGCTGGGAGAGAGAGAAGAGAACGGGAGGGGCGCCGATTTTTGCTTGGACATGAAGACGGGTAGGTGTCTGCGTGGGGTTCGGGAGCTGGACACGTCCGAGGCTCCGTGGCGTCCATGCGGCAAGGAGGAGCGCGAGGCGGGGCGCGTGTTCGTGTGTGCTGGTCGGTTGGAGGAGGAAAAGGAAAGAGAAATAGTGGGACTGATTAGGTGGGTCCAACGGACTTTTTCTTTTTTCCGATTTTTCTCGGATTTTCAGTGCACCTTTCTGTTTTTGACCCGAAATGCACCCTTCTCGAGCTCCAAAAATTCTAAAATTTTGTAGCCTGGTAGATCTTTTGAAAAGGAACAACTTTGATTTTGGGCATAAGTTCAAAATAGAAATAAATAAAATCATATATAATTTTTGAAGACAGGCTAGCTTTTAAAGGAAAACAAATTATTTGGGACTTTTAAACCTCAAACAAAAATTCAAATGGTTGCAAGAACTTTCAAGAGAGAGTTTTGTTTCACAATATTTCATTCAAAATTTTAAAATCACATTTTGAATTTCAAACTTAAATTTGGGACTAACTTGAAACTGGGTTTAAATTCTTTCGAGCTCGGATTTTTGGGAATTTCAAATTCGAATGGAGCGCCTTATTATTATAAAACACGAAGTGTTACACAAGTTATAAGTGAAAGTCCTCATCAAAAAAGCATTTACGATTTAAGAACTGTTGTCTTAATGATAATGATTTAAGAACAAAGAGAGGTGGCATTAAATAACATATTGCGGTACTTCTTCCTAGGTATGATGCTGTAAACAATGAATTGATGTAAGAAAGTGTTGACGCCGAATCGGGTCCGGGCCAACATAGCGCTCGCACGTCCGTGTGCGGGAACGCCGGCGCTACTTCAACGTCGAGTTGGGGCAGCACCTGAAAAATCCCGCCTCGGGAGGGATCCCGTTGGAGGAGGATTGTCCTAGGGTTAATCCGGGCTCGGTCAGGCCAGCTGGATCATCCTCAAACATCGTCGGGATGAAGGAAGAACAGCAAACGAAGGTCGAGTGAGGGGATTAAGGTTAGAGAAGCGCAAATGTAAAGGCAAATAGTTTGATCGATTGGCATACCCCCTCAACCGGTCATGGGCCTCTGTTTTATAGAGGTAGGATGGTCTTATCTCGTAAGGCAACCGATCACTTAAGTTAGAAAAGAATTTGTAATTGATCTGCTAAAAACTTTTCTAAATCGATACTACCGGAGTTTTCGGTAAAGTGCCGGACACTCTGGTAACCGGAGTCTTCGGTATGACGCCGGAGGATCCGTCGTGTAAATTCGAGAACCCGAGAGGGTTTGACAGACACTCCGGTATACAAAACACCAAAACTTGAGAAAACTTACCAGACAGTCCGACATAGTGCCGGATACTCCGGTGGGCTGAGTGCCCAAACTCGAGAGGGCTTACCGGATAATCCAGCAAAGTGCCGGACACTTCGGTGGGCCGAGTGCCCAAACCCGAGAAGGGCTACCAGACAGTCCGGCATAGTGCCAGATACTCCGGTGGGCGAAGGGTCCAAACCCGAGAGGGCTTACCGGAGACTCCGACATTGTACTGGACACTTCGGTGAGGCTATTTTTTGGGTGTCAACATATGCCCTCTTGATTTTTGGTGAAGTCTCTACATCATAAAGCATTCTAAGCACAAAAAACCTAAGGATGATGGTTCTATCTACTCATCGGCCATTGCACCATTTTTGGCGATGATATCCTTTATATCGGCCATTTTTCCTCCAAGCTTCTTGCATACACTTGGGTGATACTTTTTCAAGTACCGACCATTAAGAGCCCTTGGTAATGTCTCTCTACTCATATTTTTCACTATGTATGCATTTTCGGTGATGACTTTTATTATTCGGTATGGCCCTTTTCAACTAGGAGACTATTTTCTGAACTTGTTGCTTCTTGAGCCTATAGGCAGAATAGTTTTTCAAACTAATTCGCCCACCTAAAAAGTTTTAACTTTCAATTTCTTATTTTAGGCTCTAGCAACTCTAACCTTATCTCTCTCAATTTCTTTCAAAGCATTCAAACGCTTATCGGTGATTTCATCGATATTGTCTAGCATTAGAGTTCTATACTCATCGGTGGATAAATCATTTTGTTTGGCTAATCTTATAGATTCTAATCTTAGAGATTTTAGATTTACCTCGACGGATAAAACGGCCTCTTGTCTATACACAAGTTCATAAGGTGTTACCTTAGTTGCCCTGTGCCTAGATATCCGATGAGCCTACAAAGCTTCCGATAAAACTTCATGCCACCTCTTAGGGATGGTCTTCTATTTTTTTCTTAATGAGTCTAATTAACGTCTTATTACTAGACTCGGCCTGACTATTGGCCTGAGCATAATATGAAAATGAATTGAATACTTTAATCCCGTAGGATTCGGCAAATTCTTTGACATAACCGGATGTAAAGGAAGTACCTTGACCGGTAGTCAAAGTTTGCGGTATGCTGAATCTATGAATAATATGCTTGGTATGAAACTTAATTACCTCTTTGTGCGTCATGTTCTTGAGAGCCACTACTTCGGTCTATTTGGTGAAGTAATCTGTTGCTACTAACACGAAGCGGCGTCCCTTCAAAGACGAAGGATATATTTGCCCTATAAAATCCAATCCTCATCCTCAGAATGGTCACGGTTTTATAATGGAGTTCATTATAGCAGTGGGCGCCAATTGAACATTACCAAACTTTTGGCACTCTTCGCACGCTTTGAAGTAACAATAACAATCGGCAATCATAGTTGGCTAATAGAACCCAGCTCTTTTTAGCAACCATTTTATTTTCGTAGCCGATTGATGTGTACCACAAATGCCCTCATGAACTTCTCCCATAGCTACTTTGGCTTCATCCTCACCTCACCCAAACATTTCAACAGTAAATCATCTTCTGTTCAGCGGTATAAGTCACCATCAATCAAAGTATATTTGAAAGTTATATGCCGAACCTTTCTATCCACACTTTGGGTTGGACTACGAATATATAAAATTATGGGTGATCTCCAATCCAGCGATTCGGCACCATCACAGCTTGATGTGTTAGTATCTGAATGGTCTAGCTCCAATACCTCAAGCATCGGTTTCTTATTGACTGAAAATCTACCTTTACTAACATTGTAACCTGATGCTTGTTGAGCCAACTCTTTGACCTCACTGTATTCTAGCCTAAGCACATGATGTATGTTGAATTCATCCATTTTTCTAATGATGTCTAGGCACTTATCTAAGATGGTATTTAATGATCTGTCCAAGCATTGAAAATTTTTAGAAATTTGTTGCACTACTAACAACGAATCACCGAAAGCCTCTACATGCTTAACCCTTATGAACTCTAATATCTCTAAACCGAACAACAATGCTTCATATTTGGCTTGGTTATTGATGCAAACATACTCTAATCGGTTTGAGAATTCAAAGCGTGTATCATGAGGAGATACTAAAACCACACCAACACCTTGACCCTCTTTACAAATAGATTCATCAAAATACGATTTTCAAGGTGTAAAAGTAACATAAGCAACATATATATCATGTTCTAAATCAATCCGATGTTCAACAATGAAATTAGCAAAAATTTAGCCTTTCATGGATTTCAACGACTCATAAGCCAAATCATACTCAATCAATGCATAGGCCCATTTACCAAGCCTACCACTAGAAATCAGCCTATACAACATATATTTAGTAACATTGGTTTGACAAGCAACCATACAAGTTATAGATAACAAATAGTGTCTCAACTCGGTAGAAGCATGATATAAGGAAAAACATAGTTTCTCGATGAAAGTGTACCTTGTTTCCGCACCAATCAGCCGTTGACTCACATACGTGATCACATACTCCTTTCCTTCGGCTTCTTCTATCAAAACAGCACCAACTACATCGTCTTCCGCCGCTACGTAAAGACGGAAAGAGACTCCTCCCTTAGGCGCCCTAAGCACCGGTAGCGAAGACAATTATTCTTTGATTCCCTCAAAAGCTTCTTGCTGTTTTGCTCTCCAAGTAAATTCGGCCTTATTCTTTAGCCGAAGAATAGGAGTGAATGCATTAATCTTTCTCGACAAGTTGGAAATGAATCGTCTTAACTAATTCACTTTTCCTAAGAAGCTTTGCAACTCTCTCTTACAAGTAGCCGCTTGCACATTTCTAATTACCTCTATCTTTTTAGGATCTATCTCTATGCCCTTTTCATAAATTATGAAGCCTAAAAACTTTTCGGTCGATACACCAAAAGCACATTTGAGTGAATTCATTTTCAAACCGAAACGACGCATTCGGTTTAAGGCAAGTTGTAAATCGACCAAGTGAGAATCTAAAGCGACCGATTTGATCATCATATCATCTATGTAAATCTCTATGATAACACCAAATAAATCATGAAAGATAAATTTCATAGCTCTTTGATATGTGGCATCCGCATTCTTTATTCTAAAAGTCATAACGACCCACTCAAACAATCCTACAAAACTCGAACATCTAAAAGCAGTTTTAGACATATCCTCTTTGGCCTCGAAGATTTGGTTGTATCCTGCATTACCATCAAAAAAACTAATAACCCTATGACCGGATGCATCATTAATCGACATATCAGTTATGTGCATAGGATATTCATCTTTAGGAGTAGCTCTATTTAAATTTTTGAAATCAATGCAAACTCTAATCTTACCAGTGTTCTTCTTTTTCACTGGCACGATGTTGGATATCCACTTCATATACCTGCAAGGTCTTATGAATTTTGCATCAAGTAATCGGTTAATTTCTTCTTTAATCCGATCATGCATATTCGGGTTAAACCTCCTCATCGGTTGCTTAAAAGGTCTAAAACCAGATTTTATTGGAAGCCGATGTTCAACTAATTCGCGGCTCAACCCGAGCATTTCATTATAAGACCATGCAAAATAGTCCACATATTCTTTTAGTAAATTGATTAGCTTCAACTTATAATCGACTTTTAGATTTTTATTTATATAAGTTGGCCTCGGATTATCATCGCTGCCAAGGTTCACCTCTTCAAGAGGATTGGCCGATGTGAATCTTTGTCCTAACTTGTCCATATCCTCTATTTCCTCGATAGCTTCACACGTATCGTTTGTATTGGACCGATAGTGTTCCAGTCTCTTTTGCAACCAATCAAAATTAGAATCTATTAAATCATATTATATGGTTGAGTCGATTCTCCATCGGCTTTACATTGACCGGTACAAAACCATCTCTAGTTACACTAAAAAAATCATAATATGTCAAGTCTAAACCGGTCAAGCACTTGACTGCATCATGCGGCAAAAAAAATGATTCAGCCGTAGCAACACAAGCCGATGCATCCGCATGAACCACCTCTACATCATCACCAATCTATTGTATCAAAAATTGGTGAAAGGTAGAAGGAACACATCTATTGGCATGAATCCAATCACGCCCTAAGATCAAGCTATAACTACCGCGCACATCGGTAACAAATAAAGCGGTAGCTATGGTCTTGCTTCTAACGATGAGTTTCATAGAAGCGACCTCTTTAACCTCGATAGGGTCTCCTTCTCCCACATCATTCAAAGTCATGTTGGTCCTTATGAGCTCGTCATCGGTCTTACCTAGCTTTTTAAACAAAGAATACGTCATTAGATTAACAATAGCACCACCGTCCATAAGCATGCGAGAAATCGATGAACCATTAATATGACCTCTCACATAGAGGGGTTTTAAATGGTTCTCCGATTTCTCAGGCTTTTCGACAATGGCACTTTTCGACCCAAAGTTGAATTGTGCCATGACTTTTGCTTTCTCTATAAGAGAATAATCAAAAAAAGATAAGCAAATGGTGTTAATGTTCATACCTTTCTGAGACGGTGTAGGCTCGTAGTCCAAGAGGTCATCGTCGTCGAATTCAGATATGTTGACGTCTCCCGTGGGTGAGGGCACTGTGGAGTCCTCTCCTAAGACGACATCGGCCAAACCAAGTGGCTTTGGAGTAGCCTTCGTTTCCTCCGTCACCGGTGAAGTAGGAGGTTCAGGCTCCTTAATCCTCTACTGCTTACCTTGATGGACCATCGGCTTGACCTCGTTGAAGACCTCGTCTCTCTTTTCTCCGCCTCCTCCTCTCGCATCGTTTAGAGGCGCAGCCTTTGTAGCTTCTTATTTTGAGTGTGGGTCAAGCCAGACGGACACCACATCGGTTGCATGTACTTGGAGGAGCTCTTGCTGCTGCCAGCTTCATGGTCATGGGAAGTTTTTTCGACCGAATCACCCAAAAGTGATCCGTCTCGTGAAAACTCCCCTGATTTTGATATCGATTGTGCCAATTTTCACGATACCTCCGGATGCACTCTCTTGATGAACAACAGTGGAGAGAGCAGATTCATTACCTTGCTTTGGGCGCCATTCTTACTTAGGCGTGGTGGTGGCGCTCCCTCCTTGAGCCTTGATCGATCGAGAATCCGTCCGATCCAGGATAGGGTTGGAGAGCCTTATGAAGATATCTCCTCTCGACCCGTTCCACCTCGTATAAAATGGCGGGTATGGCATTGGCAGAACGGGCATCAGTGGCATGGCATCGGGGGCGCGTGCATCTATGGTCCTATGTATGGATGTCACACCGGAAACGACGGACAAGGCATAGAACGGAACCATGGCGGCGGCACTCCGAAGCCATGTGAAGGAAAAAGAGGAGGGGACCCATGTGCATTCATGGTTGGCCTCATCTCCTTCTTAGGTGGGCTACCTCCCTTAGGTAGCGAACTTGGTCGCTTCATAGACCGATTATTTAAATCGGTCTTTTGATTCTTGTATTTAGCCATGAGACGGTCGAAGGCGCTTCTAGGCCCCATCGTTCGATCCGTGGCTTTACCTTGGTTTACCTTCTACTTACTCACCTCTGGTTTCTTTGGCTTTATCATCTTAGGCCATGGAACTTGCCCCCCAGGTCTAGAGCCTGAGATGGTGATCTTGAGAGATTCTTGACCATCGGCAGATTTCTCAAGCATCACTTTCTTAGAAGCCCCTTTCTCACCCAGAGAAATAGACATCTCCTCCCCGATGACCACATTCTTTTCCTTGGTGGTATTGACTTGATGAGGCCGAATCAACACCTTGAGATTGAACTTTAGAGTGTTGACAGGGAAGGAGTGCTTATTGATATGCAATTCCTTAAAAATCAATCGTCCCTCATTAAGGGCCGATTGGACCTGTCGACGAAAAACATTGCAATCACTAGTAGCATGAGAATAAGAGTTATGCCATTTACAATATGCTTTACGCTTAATCTCATCCGCCGAAGGTAAAGTATATGCGATCTTAATGTATCCACCTTTATGTAGCTCATCAAATATTCTATCACATTTAGCTACATCAAAAGTGTATTTTACATCGTCTTTCCGATTCTTATGAACCGGTTTGAGCAAATCACAAGTAAACAATTTGGCCTTAGATGACCAAAAGAAACTCGACAACCAAAATGTCATTAGAATCATCATCAGAGTTATCCGAATCATATTCTACGACGTGCATGTTATGACGGGTCTTATAATCATGTTTTATTTCTTTACTTCGGCTCTCTTGAGCCGAAGCCCTTTGTTGGAGGTGAGTGAGTGTGAAAAAATCGTACCCCTCCAACTTCTCCCTAAGATGTGACCGTAAAGCATTAAAAGCTAGGTCGGCTAAGTCTTTTTCAGAAATGGTTAAATTAAAGCATTGGTTCTTAACGTCTCTAAACCACCGAAGATAGTCAACGACAGATTCCTCTTTTCTTTGTAGAACCGATGTCAAATGTGACAACTTTAATTTATTATCCTCAGAGTAAAAATAATCATGAAACTTACGCTCTAATGACTCTCAAGTGTAAATAGAGCCCGGAGATAATGATGAAAACCAAGAGAAAGCGATTCTGTTTAGCGATAATGAAAACAAATGTACTTTTAAAGCTTCACTAAAACCTACTTCTCCTAATTGTGTTACATATTGACTAATGTGCTCCTAAGTGGTTTTGCTATCTTCGCCATTGAATTTGATGAAGTCGAGAACACACCATCCTATGGGATATAGGACCGAATCAAAATATACGGGGTATAGTTTTTGATAAATTTAGTCCCTAACCGTAAGATCCACTCCTAGCGTCTCACAAAATTGTTTATTTAAGTCCTCTTTAATGCGCGCCATACACTCCTCTATGTTGGCAATAGGTGCCCTAGTAGATGTACTCGATGGTGTAGGATATGCGCTTGCTTTCATGGCGCTAAATGTTTCATTAGGAACAGAGCCATGAGGGATTCCCGTACCGTTTAGTGGGATAGACGGTGTGCTATATGCAACGGTACGGTAAGGAGAAACAAAGTTAGCCAATTCACTCAATCGATTTTTGTCCGGATTGGAGATGCTAGTAATCGGCTCTACGCTAGTGGGAGACATTACTGAAGTGTTGGTTTGCACGGGTGGTGGAAAACTAGTTTGTTCACTAAACGAGTTCAATGGCATGCCATACGTAGGATGTTCTACATTGGAGGTAGTAGGCGCCGATGTACTAGCTACACGTGCAATATGAAACGATGATGCAATACTGACATTTTTAGCTTTACAAGTTCTCTTGGATCATATATTGCATATCATTTGTTAAGACCTTTTTCATGCCGTCAAAATAATATGAAAGATCTTCAAAAGTAACGGGAGGGCGCGAAGATGTACTTACATTGACATCACCCATAGCCGCGTCGTCGGCGACGACAGGAAGAACATGCTCCTTTACTTGAGAGATCGTGCCTTGATGGTCCTTCTTGAAACACGTCAAGTACTCTTGTAGCTCCCGCTCCTCGCATGTCTTGCGCACCTCCTCGAGCAACTCCTCCAAAGATGGCATGACGATGTTAGTCGTGAAGATTTCGAAGGTCATGGTGAAAACGACTGTTCGGTTTGTACAACCGAAATTACTCATCCCCAGCGGAGTCGCCAAAAATTGTATTGACGCCGAATCGGGTCTGAACCAACACACCGCTCGCATGTCAGTGTGCCGGAACGCTGGCGCATCTTCAACGTCGGGTTGAAGCAGCACCTGAAAAATCCCGCCTCGGGAGGGACCCCATCGGAGGAGGATTATCCTAGGGTTGATCCGGGCTCGGTCAGGCCAGTCGGATCGTCCTCAAACGTCACCGGGACGAAGGAAGAACAGCAAACAGGGGTCGAGTGAGAGGATTAGGGTTAGAGAAGCGCAAAATGTAAAGGCAAATGGTTTGATCGATTGGGATACCCCTCAACCGGCCATGAGCCTCTGTTTTATAGAGATGAGATGGTTTTATCCTGCAGGGCAACATATCACTTAAGTTAGAAAAGAATTTGGAATTGATCTGCTAAAAACTTTTCTAAATCGACGCTACCGGAGTTTTTTGTAAAGTACCGGACACTCTGATAACTGGAGTCTCCGATATGACGCCGGAGGATCCGTCGTGTAAATCTGAGAACCCGAGAGGGCCTGCCAGACACTCCAGCGCTGTTCTGGACACTCCAGTGTATAAAACACTGAAACCCGAGAGGGCTTACCGAACAGCCCGGCACAGTGCCTGATACTCCGGTGGGCTGAGTGCCCAAACTCCAGAGGGCTTACCGGATAATCTGACAAAGTACCGGACACTCCGGTGGGCCGAGTGCCCAAATCCGAGAAGGCCTACCGGACAGTTCGGCACAGTACCGAATACTCTGGTGGGCGAAGTGGCCAAACCCGAGAGGGCTTACTGGAGACTCCGACATTGTACCAGACACTTTGGTGAGGCCATTTTTTGAGTGTCAACAGAAAGTAGGAAAAATAGGGGAAACTTTGCTCATGCTCAATCCATATATGCATGTTGACTATACCAATCCACGTATATACAAACCATGCATTATATTTTTATGTCATGGAGGAGCTATAGCCAAGAGTATGTTGGAGGATTCGCACCGGAGCTCACTGATTTCTTGGAGAAACGGCGGCTACCGGGGTGGTCGAACTTTGGGAAAAATTCGAAATCCGGTGAACTCGGCTGCAAATCGGAGGAGAGAAACTTTGGGGATTAGGAAGAGGAGAAGGTGGGGGCTCGACTGGGTGTTGCGGGTTGACGTTGAACGCTGCGACGAGTGAGCTTGCCGAGCTCGACAAAGGGCGGTCGATGGCGTCCTGCCGGGAGAGAGAGAAGAGAACGAGAGGGGCGCCGATTTTTGCTTGGACATGAGGACGGGTAGGTGTCCGCGCGGAGTTCGGGAGCCGGACATGTCCGGGGCTCCGTGGCGTCCATGCAGCGCGTGTACGTGTGTGCTGGTCGTGCTCGGTTGGAGGAGGAAAAGGAAAGAGAAATAGTGGGACTGATAGGTGGGTCTCACAGCTTTTTTCTTTTTCCCGAATTTTCTCAGATTTTCAGTGCACCTTTTTGTTTTTGACCTGAAATGCACCCTTTCCGAGCTCCAAAAATTCTGAAATTTGGTAGGCTGGTATATTTTTTGAAAAAGGAACAACTTTTATTTTGGGCATAAGTTCAAAATTGAAATAAATAAAATCATATTTAATT
This sequence comes from Zoysia pacifica, assembly GCA_001602315.1. Taxonomy (NCBI): domain Eukaryota; kingdom Viridiplantae; phylum Streptophyta; class Magnoliopsida; order Poales; family Poaceae; genus Zoysia; species Zoysia pacifica. Next base: position 55,323 of record BCLH01000981.1, on the reverse strand, counting down.
TTTTAAGACAGGCTAGTTTTTAAAGGAAAATAAATTATTTGGGACTTTTAAACCTCAAACAAAATTTTCCAAAAATTTCAAAAATTCAAGTGGTTGCAAGAACTTTCAAGAGAGAGTTTTGTTTCACAATATTTCATTCAAAATTTTGAACTCACATTTTGAATTTCAAACTTAAATTTGGGACTAACTTGAAACTGGGTTTAAATTCCTTCGAGCTCGGATTTTTGGGAATTTCAAATTCGAATGGAGCGCCTTATTATTATAAAACACGAAGTGTTACACAAGTTATAAGTGAAAGTCCTCATCAAAAAAGCATTTACGATTTAAGAACTGTTGTCTTAATGATAATGATTTAAGAACAAAGAGAGGTGGCATTAAATAACATATTGCGGTATTTCTTCCTAGGTATGATGCTGTAAACAATGAATTGATGTAAGAAAGTATGAAAAATAGGGAAAAATTTGCTCATGCTCAATCCATATATGCATGTTGACTATACCAATCCACGTATATACAAACCATGCATTATATTTTTATGTATATCAGCAGCAGTATGATTAAAGTCTTCGGGTTTGTAGAAAGGAGAAGACACTTTAGAAGGCAAGGGGAGCAATCTTCACTATGGAAATGATCAAAAGTTACTTGCTTTTAGTGTATGGTGATGCCATTTGAGAAAAAGAAAGGTGCTCGGTGCTCCTCCTTTCCGTGCTTTAGATTTCCAAATCCACATTCCCATCTGATGCTTAACCTAAAGCAGTGGGTGTGAAAAAGCTAGCTTAACATGAGGGATAAAGAAAGCTGGCTAGGTAGAGTGATAGGTATGGTATTCTTTGTTCATTAGACTCTAAAGCATCGTGCTTAAGAATCTTGGAAAGATAATGTATCCCACAACGTCAGAGGGAGCATGTGTAAGGAGGGAATTTGTCGTGTGCAGCTTTATCTTTAGATAAGTCCGTCCTTATTGTTCTAACATATTGCCTTGTGATTATAACGTCATGGGTTCGAGTCCTAAAAACAATCTTCTACAGAAATGCAGAAAAAAAAATGGTAGTATAGAAGATTTAAAGTGGGCAAAGCTTTTTTCATACCCTATGCCAGCGAGATTGCCCTGTTTAAATAAAGCAAAATATAGTTTCAATAGTAAATTAAGGATTGTGCTCAAATACTCAATAAGTGCAAACAATCATTTGTGTATTGGGGTATATTGTGTGATCAATAATTTTAATCCCACAATTAGATTCAATCGTTAGTATACAACGTAGTTTTTGGTGCATACTAAATGGCCAGTTACCGAGCTACTCCTATCTAGAGCAGTCACATCAAAGGTGACTGCACAAGGGACTAACTGTCATACGTGTAATCCAAATATTTTACGGTTTGGATGAGAACAATTTGGAGATAACGCTGGCCGTGTATCAACTTTCATGACGCACGTTGCCTTCCTCTTACCTTTCCAAAGTGCTGCCAATGCAACTTTTTACAAACTCAAGACAAGTTGCTTTGGCAAAGATAGTTCGCCTTTACGTACCCAAGCATGAAATTTCAAACACGCTTACATCATAACATGCAACTAGCTGGCAAAACGCAATTCCTCTTAGCTTATCTGTGTCTTCATAGACTCCATTGGTGCTGCATAAAGAGGTTCAGTGCGTTGTTGTGGTCGTCAACTTGCACGATGGAAACCCAGCACCACAAGAGTTGGGACGTCCCAAGAGTTGTGGCGTTTCAAGTAGCAGCTAGACCCTCTTTCATTTTTTGTAAAGCTAGATCTACTTTATTAGACATCTCATGTCATCACTTAGCATATACTTACATCCGTTTTAAAATATAAGCGTTTCTAAGTTTGAATAAAATCAAATTTTTTTTAACTTTTACTAATAATATCTAAACAAATACTCTTTTCGTTTTTAAATTAATATCATATTTGACTTTTAATCTCAACTTTGAGCTTTCGTTTAAGAACGGAGGAAATAAATAATTTTTAATATAAGAACAAATGATCAAAGTTGAAATTAAAAGTCAATGGTGACATCAATTTAAGAATAGATAGAGTACATAATTTTTTAATATAAAAATATATTTTTTATAAAAGCTTATTCCATGATGAACTAAAAAATATAATTTTTATATGATAAAACATTATTAATTATATATTACTGATGGTTAAATTGATACAAGTTTGATTTTTACTAAACTAAAAAATACTTATATTTTGAAACGAAGTGAGCTATACATGCACCACGTATAATTCCCAGACGTATATGGGTGTACTAGCTAGTTTTCGACGGGCTACTTGCATGTTAGACGGCCAGCAGGTACGCTAGCTAGTTCTTGGATCTCTCGATGATGAGGCAGGTACGGTACGGTGCTAATTTTTCGTTTCTCTATGAAAAAGATGAGATGCTTATTGTCGTTGAGTGGCGAGGGATCAAGCGATGCCTTGCTTAGCGGCTTACTGGGGACATGGGTCGAGCCCACGCAACTTTCAACATGGGCCGCTGCTGCAAACGTTCACTCGTCAGCGGCCAGGACTCCTCTGGGCCTGGACCTCAGTTCGCGGCCTCCGCGCCTTCGTCAGGCCGCTCGAGGCGCCAGTGGCGGGGAGCAGAGCAGGCCACGTCGACGAACGAACCGAGCTCCTTTGTCTTTTTACGCGTCGGAGAGGACGACGTCGATGAAGGTCAGGCCTCGAGACCCTCCTGGCCTTGGCGACGCTGAGGTGGTGGTGTTGCGGTGACAGAGGAAACGGAGCAGGATGAGCAGGTGCATGAACTGGAGCAGGACAAGGCAGCGGCGTCCTCTCCTCCGGCGAACCCGCGATCGCCGGCTCTAACTGAATGCTCAACCGAGGTCGTGATTGAAGCGTTGGAGCGCATCTTACATATGTTCTCTCTCTTTTTTTCTTTTCTTTCTTTAGAACTACTATCAAGTTTAGGTCTCTTTTGAAGGTAGGAATTACATAGTAATCAATTCAATTCATAAGAAAAATTGCCAGAACCAAATGGGGCCTTAGGTTTGTTGGCACCAAATTGCCCTCGAAAATAATTCCAAAATCTCCAAACTGGATTTAAATTCATGTTTATCGACCTGCTCCATCCCACCTAAAACATCTCCTAACGTCCCGATAGAAAAAAAAATGTCAAGAGTTTCATCTCAAATCACAAAACTACACCATACTAAAAGCAAAAAGCCATGATGTCCAAACTGAAACAATGGACGAAACATTTTACCATAATTATTTTGACCATGAACAGTTAACATGGAAGAACATAGATGCAACAGACAGAAAAACTATGTATTGCGAGTAGTCCCCAGTATGAATTAACACAACCTGTAAATTTACTTACCTCATCTTTTAACTCTATACCCCCTTCTTACAACCGCTTATTACAGTCTTGTAACGCACACGCCAGCACACCAGCAACAGAGCAACCTCTAACCTCACCGGAGCAGAGCAGAACATATCACAGCAGAGCAAAACAGAGCACCGCGTTCGAGTCTACACCTCTACGCGGCAGTAAGTCGCGGTCTGGAACCTGAGCCCGGCGGCCCCAACGACGCCGTTCCCACCAGTACGTACGAAGAACGCGGGGCACTGGACGAATATATGGTACCGTCCGGACACCCACGAGCCGACCTTCCACCGGACGCGGCCCTCGACCTTGACCTGCAGCGCGACGTACCCCGCGGCGACGTCCTCGGCGAGGGCGTCGGCGACGTACGGCGCGACGGGCACGTGGGGCCCGGCCAGCACGGGCGACCAGACCTCGACGTCGCCGTGGCCCTGGTACACCTTCGGCAGCGCCGCGCCCAGCGTCACCTGCTGCGACTTGTACGACGCGTACGCGTCCAGCCGGTCGTAGAACACGCCCACGCGCGCGTTCGGGTTGCGCGAGGCGAGGGTGATTTGCAGCGCCGTGGAGAGGAGGCCGGTTGGAGAGGTGAAGGCGGTGGCGGTGGCGGTGGCGTTGCCGAGGTCGAGGGTGCGGAGCGTCGCGTCCTGCAGGTAGAACCGCGGGTGCGTGGGCCGGAGGACGAGGTAGAGGATGAGCGCGACGATCCCGACCAGGATGGCGAGGAGGAGGAGGAGGCAGAGGAGGCGCCGGCACCCGCGCTTCAGGTCGTCGTCGCCGTGCTTGCCGCAGTCCTTGCCCTTGCCCATCTCTCGAAACGGAGCTGGCTGGTTCTCTGCTCCGGGTGGTTGGAACTTGCAGGCTGGTGAGCTGGGGCGCGTCGCTCTTGAGCAAGTGAGGAGGACTAGAGTATGATTATCGGTCACTGATTCTTAAATCATCATGTTGAAATCATGGAGCCTCCGCGTCGACGGCTTTCTCTAAAGCCACAGCCACCCCCCTTCTCTTCTTCCAGTTTGACTATTGGCCTGCGTACTTTTGCTGCCACGTGACAACGCTTTGCTTTCAGGTCACCGGCCCGACGGAGACACATGAGTATTTCCCACGGAACAGATCGATCGTCGCGGTAACCAAGGGTGGGTGCATGACGACGATCATGCGTGAACTGTAGCGTTCCACAGAGGGTTGACCTTGGAGCCTTGGAACGCTAGCAGCACAATCTCGCGAGCACCAATTCTCATGGGGATCGATGAGTATTTTTTTTCTCTCCCTCATGGGGATGAACACGCACGGTCAGGTCGCGCGGATGCCTGCGCTGCACGATCAACGACGGGAAACGAGAGCACTGATCTTGATTCTTGGACGGAGCCATGAGAGAACCTCTGTCTGCATCGACCGGTGAGTTGCCTGGAGTGGATTGGCATGAGAAAAAGGGATGAAAGCGACAATTTCTCCTTTTACAGGTCCAGACGATCGGAGTGAAAACGACGGCGAGTTGCTCCGATCCCCAACCGGCGCGTCTCCTTCCTCCTCTGCCCCGTGCCTACCCTTCCCAGGTCGTCGTCGCCTTCCCAGCTCTAATTTCAGATTCCAGGGCTCGGTGCGCTATTCAAACCTTGAGTTTCAGAAAAGCAAAAGACGATTATCCTTGAATAAAATCAGGTCCAAAAAGATTCATGAACTATTTGAGTGACTTCTTTTCCTTTCCTCATGGTCCATCCAGCTGATAAGACCATCTTCTCCAGGACAGCCCCGGGAGTTCCTCACCAACCCCTGCAAATCTAATGGCATCTCCATCCTGTGCCCACTCCTTTCGATCACAAAAGTCACCATCCCGACGCGCCAAAACCTTCTAAACTAGTGTTAAAAGACATGCGCGACCCACTCTCTCGAGGAGCCCACACGCATGTCCTTCAGTCCCCTTCGCATGCAATAGACCTTCTACCAACTGTCAGTAGTTTGGTTACTGACCGCATTGGCCGCGTCTCCCCTGTCCTGTTACTTGATCGCGCGACCATCCACACCAACTCGAGCCACTTAGAGTGAAGATTGATGACCCTTAGGTTCACCTCCAAATATATTTAATTCAAATAAATAAGCTATTTTTTTTTCAAATGATCATATATTTTAAAGGATTGGTTCGTTTGGTTGAACTAAACATGTTAGAAGGTGAACCTACGGTTCAGGAGCCACTAGCGAAGCACGATGATGACCTACTCTGATTATATACAGCTTACAACTGACATCGTTGCAAGACCTGCCACGTTATAAGTATTGTTACAAGTATAAACTACAGTACATAAATACAGAGTGCAGGACAATGAAACATGGTGTGGCCCAGGCATGGAATATTTGCTCTACAACAAATCCACCAGTTCTTTAAGGTTGCACATGGAGAATCATAGGCAAGGCTACTATATGAATTATTATCAACATGCCTGGGCCACAAACCCTAATAACTGACCAGGGTGTATCAATCTGGAATATCAACAGGATTAACAGAAATTATTGAAAGTTGTTAGGTAATGCCAAAAACAGATCATACGGAATTTCCATCGAACATGCAACAACAGAAAGCCACAAGGAAAACAGGTGTCAAGTAAAACAAACTGGAGCCTTGATTTCAGGGCTAAACAAGAGGTGACCAGATTTCACAAAACAAAAGTCAAAACCAGACCAGTACTTCCATGCCGTTAAAGAGTTCTAGCAGTATACAAGAAACCATCTCACTCTTCAAACAATGATGATGTATTCAAGGAACAAAAAATGTTTTCAGCTTAGTGGTGGTCTACTTACTGCCACATAAAACTCAATGATGCAAGCAAGGCGATGCAGATAAATAGAGGAGAAATAAACATTATGAGGGGTAAAGATAGGCTAGCATCTTTAAGTACCCATAGCTTGTTTACCGCAGCTCCCACGTAGCAAGCATAACAACCAACACGTGAAATTAACTAGGGCTTTTTTTTTTTCAAGACCCCAAATTCCCAGATAGCAATCCTAAAAACCACCATACACAATTCTAGAGCTTTTATTTTCCTCGAGGCCCCAATATGGCCGGATGGCTTGTACTTTACTAGAGCTTGCTTCCTTGAGGCACCATATAGCAAGCACAAAAAACACCAAACAAATCAACTATTTTGTTTTCCTTGAGGGCCCATATAGCAGGCATAAAACACATCATGCACAATCATTCTTGCCATAGATTTCCACAACCATTCATGTTGAAGCCATAACAGATACAGAGGTCATATTGCCACTGAGCATAAATCATTCCAGGCTTTTCTCACTCAGTATTCTATGCCAGCCAGATAAAGCAATAGTTACCCAGCTATGAACCATTGAATCAGTGGCAATACACTTCTTATTGTGCCACAGTTAGCTTCTTGTACCTATGTAATAAGTTCCATCCACTTGTCTTCAGGAGTAGTCAGCAAACATGATGTGATAATCCTGATAAGAGGAAACAATTAAACAAGGTCAGATCTCACGGAAAAAAAGGGGGGGGGGGGGTGCATATACACTCGTTTTGCATCACAATGATGGATCTGATCTAGTAGACTAACATATGTTACAAATAAAGTGGTTAAAAAATCGAATCAGTACTTTTACCTGTTTTTCCTTGACTCGTCATGCAACGAAAGACAAAATGTACAGGTAAGCAACAGTAGGGGCTTCCCCTGCTGTAATTACGTCAAAAATTTGTCATGCAACACTGGTGTGGACAACTAACAAGACATAAATTGTTAGGGGGAAAGATAATATTTTCACATGTGAATTTCAGAAATTGAATCAAGTAATTAATGGATAAGGTCTAGATATCAGTTATCAAAGTTCCAAGTGATTTTTAACTGCTTGTTCTCTGCTATCATTTCCATGTTCCATGTAAAATTGGAGGGAGTACTAGATATTATTTTCTCTATTCTTTCTCTTTTTTTTCCCCTCTTTTCTCCTCTATCTTCTTTTACTTTATTATTATGACTTTTCTTTCTGGTTCTTGCTAATATGTGCAGGTATTATCGCTAGGTTTGGTTGTTGTTATTATCGTTGTATCCAACTTCTTGAGCATGCCAATTATTTACCAACAAATAGAATGCAAAAAGTAGGATATTAGCACATGCCATACTCTGACAGGATTCACGAAGTCGGTTTAATGGCTTCTTTTTGTCTTTCGACTTTTAAAGGAGGTAAGGCATCTAATTACTAATTAGTGTTTGTACAGAGGACATATATGTTGATGATTCACTTGATACATGTACATACAGCTTGTCATAAAATGTCACTCCAAACAACTTGACAAAGATTCACACATTATGACAGGAGCTCAACAATGAAAGATTTCTCAAAGCATGTATCCAAATTCTCTGATTTATCACAAGATAGTGTCAGTCAAAAACTACCTTGACGTTATCAAATGCAAAGTTTGCATTACCAAACTGAAGGTTCTACAGTTATACAACAATGAACAAACCTACATTCAGAACATCAAATCCTGATGACAGCTGTAGCTAAGAATTCATCAACTTAACCTAAAATGCCCAAACAACTTGCACAGGGAGAAAAGTCTGAAACCCAAAATCAGGATCAGTCAGGTGTTAATAAAAACTTACTCTTAAGTAGTATATACTCGTCTGGCCCTTGGATTCATCTTGAATATTTGTATATAATAAATAATAAAAAAAGGGGGATGTGGTAATGGCCAGAAATTCTTGATTCTGTACACAGTTCTCAGGTACCAATGTTATCTTGTTTCAAGAGTTTCTGCCTAGGCGTCAGTGGTGGAGGAAGGTGAGTGACCGGGTGGGTCACGGCCCACCCTGGGATTCAGGAAATGGGCTGTTTTAAGCACCGAGCCCAATAACTTATCCTTTGCGGCCCACCCTGCGTGTGTACTGTAGCTCCGCCCCTGCTAGGCGTTAAAGGCCACCAACCCGCCTAACCCCTAACGCTATTTAACCTACCAAATCAGCAATTAGGCGCTAGGCGCCAAACCAAAGCCAGCCTAGCGCTCTGCCTATCACATACAGAAATCAGTTAAACAGGCCAAACTCAAAGTGCATTGTATGGATCTTTTGTGCCCCAGTGACTATGCAATGGGGTAACAGAATCGGAAGAAATTAATACAACCATTGGTCTGTCAGGTTCTATGTTGCTCAACAAACCATGGTTAGTGCACCATCTGTTGGACTCTTGGATATCTTAGCATTTTATCTATGCATCAGTTCACACTGCAGTGCCGTTACATTTGCATACCATCATGTCTTCATGGTTTTCATCCTTCTAAACATGTAGCGTGCACAAACATGGCATGAATTACAAACCCTTGAAATCTGAATCAACGTGACACATTTTGCACAATAGGAAACATCCATAATAGAATCATAGCATCCCAAAACAATGGCACCCTATAATTCACATAAAACATACGCACCTCTATCCCGCAACTAAGATTAAGGCATACAAATACATGGCAGGACAGTAAAATCACCAGTACTAACCTTCACAACTCAACTTCACATCCCCTTGCTGGCCCACTGAATGATGCCTCCGTGGAGTTCTTCCCGCGAAAAACCACTGGCACACGACCACATAAAACCCTCACCACCCTGCGGCGTGTGCGCCAGCCCCCACGGTCGAACACCGCCAAAGCTGCGAGGCTGACCTCTACCTCTGCTGTACCTTCGCCACCGCTCTTGAGCGGGGCCGCATCATCAGGCCCCACGTAGGCATCCACAACCGGGACGCGGAAGGTGAGCGTAGTGGTGTTGCCTGGGCCCTGCGAGAAGGGGGCCAACGAGGCGACAGCAAGCGGGGATGAGGGGGTGATGGAGACGGACGCGAGCGGAGAGAAGTATGTGACGGTGAGCTTGGAGTTGGGGTTGTATGCGAGGAGGGCGGCATCGAAGGAGGCGGAGAGGGTGGAGTTGGCCGGGGAGTATGCGACGCCGGAGAGGTTGAGTGAGGTGAGGGAGAAGCCGGGCGTGCGCGGGCGGAGGAGGACCCAGACGATGAAGGTGGCGGCACCGACGAGGAGGAACCCGCCGACTACGAGCGCGAGGAGGCGGCGGAGACAGGTGGGTGGCGGCGGGTGGGGAATGTAGTGGTGGTACGGCGGAGGGTACGGGTACGGAGGCGGGGGCTGGTGGTGCGGCGGGGGAGCGGGGTAGGGGTACGCGACGCCGAAGGCGGCCGCGGAGGCAGCGCCGTTGCCGTTGGCGGAGTAGTAGGCGGTACCATTGGGGTTGGGGGCGGAGTTGGCCGGGTAGCCCATCGCGGGGCCC
>BCLH01000981.1:5980-45679 GCA_001602315.1 Zoysia pacifica | reverse complement strand
CGGCGGGTGGGGAATGTAGTGGTGGTACGGCGGAGGGTACGGGTACGGAGGCGGGGGCTGGTGGTGCGGCGGGGGAGCGGGGTAGGGGTACGCGACGCCGAAGGCGGCCGCGGAGGCAGCGCCGTTGCCGTTGGCGGAGTAGTAGGCGGTACCATTGGGGTTGGGGGCGGAGTTGGCCGGGTAGCCCATCGCGGGGCCCAGAGGCGGCGGGGACTTGGGCTCGGGGCGGTCGGGCGGCTGCGCGGAGGACGACGAGGGCTGCATGCCGGATGCAGCCGCGGGGGGCGACGGCAGGCGGTGGTGCTTGCTGCCGCCGCGGAGATCGCTTTCGCTCGTTTGGTGAGATGGGCTGGCGACGGCGATGGCGATTTGGGGTGGGATTAACGGAGGCTTCGCGTCGCGTTGAGCCGGCGGTGACAAGCAGTAGGCAAAGATTCGGGTCACGCGGCGAATAAAATGCAATATTTTTGTTTGCTATATAATCGTGGCAGTAGTTGTTTTCGACGGCCCTCGTGAACATTCCGAAATGCTCTTCTGAATTTGTAATATTGGACTTGTTAATTTTTAATATTAATTTTAATCATTTGTTTTATAAAAATATTTAAATGTGTAAATTATGAGTTATATTTCAAGTAATAAACCAAAAGCATTGGCTCTGCTTTATAGAAAGCAAATAAAACAAAGTATACTGATTTAACCAGTTAATTACAACTATTGCGTAAATATTCTAAACCCAGTAGATACTATCACTTCCTCCCCTCAGCATGCTTCATCTTCAAAAAGCCACCAACGAGATAACAGATGCTCCTAAGTCTCAAGAGACTTTGACATCTGAGACAGGAAAACTAGATCAAAACTTCGAAAAACTGGCAACAAAAATATTTCTACGCGTCACTGCTTATTTAAAAACTAACTGACGCATCATCCGATTCCTGTATCATTCTTCTGGCTCTTCAGCTTTGCTAGTAGCTTAGTGATCAGTGTTTCCACTTCAGCTCTTGTTGTTTCTCTATTTAGGATGTTCCAACGCTGCAAAAAAAAATATGCATTTGAAGATTAACACCTGTGGAGACTTGACCAATTTGTTGTTAAAGACCCAATCGTTCTTATTTACCCATAAGCATCAGCATATTACTCCAAACACAAATAACAGGGATATATTATCTTTATATCCACTTTGTCGTAAAAATTGCTGTCTGAAGTCTTGCAAGCTCACAGGGATTGTTCTCCACCCCATATACTCTCTCATCATGCACCACATGTACTTGGCTAACGGGCACTCAAACAATAGATGGTCCACATTTTCTTCTTTATTGCAGAATTTATAGAAAATACTGCCTCTCCATTGTTTCTGTTTCAAATTATTTGTCGTTTGAATTCTATTTTGATAGATCAGCCAAATAAAATTTTCAATCTTCAATGGAAGCCAAATAATAACAAAGCAAATTATTATAAAATATATTATATTAATCCTATTTTGTAATAAAATGAATGCTCAAAGTTGATATAAAAAATATTTTAAAATCAAAAGGAGTATCCGCTAAGCTGAACGATAAAAATGAGGTGTTTTTGAGGACAGATGGCATAATAGTCTATTTGATATGGACAACAATAATTTTGATAATAATTTACTATAGTGAAAATTTATGATACATTGTTTAATAGGTTTCTTATTCATCTCTTGTTCTAAAATTTACCAAACTTGTGGCGTTTATTTTATTTGCAAAATTTTTAGCATGACTACATAAATATTTCTTCCAAGTCATACGGTACGAAACATGTTGGTTTATAAATGATATAAATAGATATATACAAATGGATCGATCCATGAGCCAAATTAATTGGGTTGTAATTGTTGTAAAACTTATATGCCTGACTAGACCAATCAGTATTTATAAGCTAGTACTTGGACAAGAGAGGACATTTGTTGTCCCGCGTTTATTCATGTCCCCAGTCCTGGCGTTACGGTGGTGCCACCGCAACCGTGTCTACGCGGATCACACATGATCCGCCACTAGTTATCACCAGACAGAAAGGACCAGGCGACGATAAAATGCGTGCGCGTTGGCTGCTTTGTTCCTCTGCTACTAGGATCGCAATTCACCAGAAAAGAAAGGAAAGCACTGTCGCTACTTTTCATCACCACAAGCATAAGGCTTTCCAAAAAAAAAAACTAAATTATGGTAACTGACAGTACTTTATCAGTGAAATGCAGAAATTAGAGCTGCTTCTGATTGTGAACACCACAATACAAAAAGGAATAAGGTTAAGACTGATGATGAAAGGAACTTATTTTTGACTGTTAGCTTGCCGTTTCAGCCACCCAGCCGGTGATAAGAAAATTTATATGTGTACATACTTTAAGGGAAAAGAAAATTCGGTAGTGCTCTTCTGCTGGGCACGGTTTATGTCGACAGGGTAGAGTGCAAGAGCTGTTAGTTGCTTCGACTGCAATCTTGGCACAAGTTCTGCTCTGATGTTACTTCCTAGTTTGTGGCTGTACTCGTTCCGTGCTCCTGTGTGCTCAACGCTTTTGCTCTGCCCATTGCTGTCCTTCGAAGAACTGACCCAAGAGTTGGTCCACAGCCTCGGGGCTGTACCGGATGTACTTCTGCGGGTTCTTGCCGTTCTCAACGAGATTACTGCAACTCACAAGGATAATAAAGTTATGAATTACTACTGCTATGAAATAAAATATATATCCACTCCCTCTGGTTTTACATTTTTGAATTTTTGCACTAAACAGCATCCACAATTCAAAACCGGATGGAGTAAATAACTGAATAAAAGCAGTGGAACTATATGTCAGTAAGGAGATTGAGGAAATGATTAGATCACGCACCCAAAGCGTTTAATAAAAGATCGGTAGGCTGGCAACAGGACCTCTGCCACCGCAAGCCTCAAGGATTCTCTCAGTTCTTGATCAGGTACGATCCATTGTGACTGTTTTGCGTGAAGCTCTTCGAATTGTATATTGAAAGACTTAAACCTGCCAAGGCAAAAAAGAAAAAAAAGGAAGAAAAAAAAAAAGAAAAGAGAGAAGTGTTTGAGACCCCCCTGAGTTCGGTTATTTCACAAAACAGTTTAAAATAATATGAGCATTCACCGTTCTTTGATCGTAGCTCTTGAAACTCCACTGCTGCTAAGATCACCAGTGCTGCCAGACCCTTGAACTGAAAGTGTCTGAAGAATCTAAAAGAGTAGCCACAGCCAAGAGTTAGTTATGTAAATGCAACATGATAGACATGTTAACTATGCCTTTTCAGACAAAGAAAGGCAACACAAGCGCCTAAGAAAATAAAACCGCAAGTTTTACTTTGTGAAACTAGGTTGGGTCAAAATGACATCTATATATAGAACTAGTACTCTGATGAAGGCAAAAAGATCCAATATGAAGCCAAACAATGTACACATCTAACAGCATAACTCAAAACAGAAATATAGTATCCCAAGCATTGAAGATTTTAGCTTCTAGATCCATTTTCCACTAACCTTTGCCCAAGCAACACGTTTATACTGATTCGCATTTTGCTGCACTATCCTACGATGCCTCTGAATCCAGTCATCACCAAGTATGTCCTTTGCTTCTGATCTGGGACAACACAATAGATTATTAACTGAACAGATTATCAGAACACTATTGGATGCAGAATCTAAAAATTAAACAAACATACCTACGAACAGATCTAACCATATAGTGGATATTGTTCATAAGAAATAAGTAAGTCAGTGCTGGATCCTTATACTGTTTGGATTTCCCATCCAAGTTATTCTGCAGAGCTTGCATTATCCTTGTGGTGACAACGGCCAGTTGAGATTCTGCATCGCTACCACAATCAAATTCCTGAAACAGTAGCTTCAATGTCGACTGATAACTGTTCAAGTGAGAATAACCCTTGTCAGGTATGCTATTTTAAAGATGATAGAAGAAAGGCTATGCATATTCAGAAGTATAGAACAACCAGTGCATAAACCAAAGACATTTCAGAATCCAACAGGTGACAAGAACACGTGCCACTCCATATTTGTTGAGAAAAGCAACGTCAAAAGATACCGTCTAACACATTGTACAGACATTAGGGTTTAAGAAAAAGAACTTAGTTATCTTAGTTCTATATAATCATTCATAAACTTAGCTATTATACATTTTATGCTTGTCATAATTATGGCAACGAAATCTTTTTTACTTCCTCTATAAACTACGGTATTAGTTTACACTTTCTCCTAAATTATAATGATGTTCAAAACGACTGCCAAAAGGATATAAACATATCACTCTATTTGCTAATTGATTTGATCAACAATTATACATGTCCATAAGTTTGACAGACCATGTTTTAAAGAGGAATACTTACTCAAACAGGAATTTAACATAATTTATCACATAGCTGGTCAGTGGGTGGACAGTTCCATCATGAACAATAGTTTTAGAAGCATCTTTTTCAACGGCCTCCTCGAAATCTGTAAATGTTTCCTGTGCGGTCTGTGCCAAGCGCTTTGTTAAGCCTAGTGCAGCATCTCTCATCTCAAAGCAAGCTTTGCCTTCAAATATGATCTCGATCTGGTAAAAAAGTTGAAAATCTGGATTAACATTTTGTAATCATTATCCACATTTTAGGTAAAATTCATAAATAATGTTGCCCAAGCTAACTATGAAAGCAGGATAATAAGTTGAACACTTGGGAGACAAATTCGATATCAACATATTAAATTTACAGTACCTCTGATTGAAGTTCACGCATTACTTCATACATGTCTAGCAATACAAAAAGCTTTTCAGGAGACCTTTTGCTTCTAGCGACAGCATCTCCAAAGCTGAGAAGAGTAATAACACTATTTGCTGTCAGTTCAGCAAAACACTGGCCCTTGTTAAAGGTGACACCATCAAAAATTTGATCGCAGATTTGTCTTTCCCCTGCTAGTAGTAATTTGACCTATTTGGGGAGCATAAGATTATTAGCTTGACCTGAAATGAACATATACAAATGGACCTATTTCCAGTGAGATCCTAACCGCGATTCGCATAAAATGTATCCAGTTTCCAATTTTAGCCTCTAATGCTTCCCATTGCATTTTTTGTACATCGTCTTTACTAAGTTTTTCCACTCCTAGCTTGTGAAGGCTCAGTTCCAGTGCTGAAGCACGAGAGTCTCTGAAGGAAGAGGGGAAAATAGCAAAATTATTTTAAAAGCTTTATGCAGACAGAAATTGAGATAAAGCATGTGCAAGTCTACAACATACTAAAAACTATATTTCAAATCCCAAACCAACCTGTAGATTTTATAGCAAGTCTGCTGATTACCAGCCTGAACCAGCTGTTGAGCTATGTCATTCATGAGAGGCAATACTCTTGGAGGAATCAGTGTTGGGGTCCTGTATATGGCCGTCTCCAAGCCTTTGGATGGGTGTTCAGAGCGGCCAGCTCCATCATTTTCATAGTCACCTTTTGTTGGCCGCAGGGACTTGGGGAGACAATCAAACAAGCGATCAGGCTCGAGAGGCTTGCTGTTGGAAAAAAGATAAAGCAACACAAATTGGAATAACATCATATCAAGTTTTGCTGTGGGCCAATATGGAGGCAAAAAGGTGGAGGACTAACGAGAATTGACAATCTTACCTATAATTACTCATCAGCTGCCTAAATTCCTCTTCAATCTTCAGGGTCGACTTAGCCAGCAGATTATTGACATGATTCAGAACGCCTTCACTGCTTTTGAAGTTCTTATTCGAGGAAAAGAAGCGAACAATGCCTTTGAGCACGTCCACTGCCTCCAGGTAGCTCTCCAAATCCTCATGAGGACCCCTCAATATCGCTGCCTCAGCCTAAAGCACAAAACAAAACATTTATGCAATTAATTGGAGGCACGAAATTTCGGATGTTTGAACTGGATGCTTGGCCAAAAAAACTAATAGCATAAGAATGCTACACAAGTTACACACCGAACCTCTTGAAGAACAGAATTTTAACAGTAACAGTATTCCTGGCACTGAAAATGACCATACATTTCAATTTTTCCTAACCTAATAAACCACTTACAGTTTACACCATCAAACTTATAGTATGTCATGAAACATGATAATATAGAACAACCATTGAATCGGACACAAAGTCTGAAGAGCAAGCACCAGGCGTAATTTAACATGCATACCCCTGATATCCAACCAATGCCACAGCAAAACATATAAAATTCGCCGCCAATTTCACCTACGCGCTACCATTTCAAGGGAGGATCGGCGAACAAACCCGGCGGGCAAGGTCGAACTGCGAGAGGATGCCGTCGGCGGCCTTGATCGTCCTGTCTATGTTCTCGTGCGCCGTCCGGATCGCGTGCGTCCTCACCTGCACCCGCACCGAACACAAAATTTCAAATTCCGCGGGATGAGATTATCTGGTCGTAGCTGAAACAAAGGAGGAGAAGGGACCTGGGTGGGGCGCATGGCTTCCTCGAGCGCGGAGAGGCGGTGGTCGAAGGACCCGAGGATGGCCACCATGCCGTCTGTATTCGCCTGGCTTCTCTTCAGCGAGTCCCGGAGCATCGCCGCGCGCCGGGACAGCGCGTCCATTGTCCGCGGAATCTCCGAGACCGCCATCCCTCCTCACGGACGGCAGATCGAGCGCCGCGTCCTCTTTTCGTTTCGCTCTAGTAACAACCCCCCAGACGGAGGGGGAGATCTCGTCGCGGGGAGGAGAAGAGAATGCGGCGGGTGAGCACGGAGGACGAGGACCGACCGGTAGGTGGTGGGTCCGGCACGCTGTTCTCCGACCTCACCGAAGGGCAGCAGCGCGGGACCGCGAGTGGAAAGGAGTAACTCCGCGGTGGCGGTGGTCGGCAGCAACCGGCACTGATGCCGTGGAGGAAGGACGGGGGGAGAATGGGAGGGAGGGAGCGGACGGAAGGAATCGGTTCGAACGATCCCCGCGAGAGGAGTGGGGACGTGGCGACCGTTGACCCCGCGGACGGCTCGGATGGCTCGGTGCCCCGCTGGGTGGATGGTGGATCCGGGTCTGTTGCGTTTGCCGGCGAGCGGTGTGGACCTGGTGCACCGCGCGATGTACTGGACCGAGTTAATTCTGAAAAAGAAAGTGGAGCGGCATCAGATATTAAAATCGTGATTATTATTATGATCGTCTCTTGCTTGCAGAAAAGCACAGTCCGTATACTGACCTGAGAGGTTGCTAGCCACAGTGTTTATTCCTATTGATTTTTTGAAATCAACCATTTATCTTATTAAAAAAATTTATAAAAATATTACTTATTTTTATTATGATATTTCAAAGTAAAAATTACTTAAAATGGACGGAATGGGTTGATCAGATGGAATATTATTTTTATTATGACATTTAGGGATGGACGTGCCAAAACATGGCAAAGAGGATAGATCAGCTGGAATTAGAAAAATGAAAGCATTACGAGTTCATACAGCTCCTCCGTCGTACTTTCAGGCGGCGTCCAAACGGCAGCAGATTTTTGCGTATGGCTACCTACAGCTGCAGGGGTGAAGAGCAAATTCAAAAATAACTAAAAGTATTTAAATATTAATTTAGCTAAAGAGATTTAAAATTTGAGAACTACTGAATATAGATATTTGTTAGACATAGAAACTAGGTACCAATCCTAAAATACAAATAAGTTAAATATGAATTTAGGTATAATAAATTTAAATAGCTGTCGGAGTTGCTTTAATCAACGCAACTAAACAAAACTTGTCATGCTGATATAAATACTCCTGAGATGAGAACCAAACACACTTTAAGCGAAAGAAGACCAAACACACTAACTTTAGGAAGTCGTCAAAGTTATCTAGCCAAGTTGTAACGAACCGTGCCTTGGAATCAACCTTTAGGTGAACAAAAAGTTTCTCAATTTATCAGCGGAAGCAACATAAAAACTTAAATAATTACTTATGGGATTATGTGATAATCTCGATCTCAAAAAAAAATTTATCCCAGTTTTACTACCTACTTGACAATTGTCACTGGCTAATTCGTTGCCGGTTGAATCTATGGGCCTTCGTTTTGAAAAAGATGTGTAGTTTGTTTATGGTTTCGTAGGGTGTAACGGACGTAGAGAGGTGGGTGTTGTCCGTGTAAGAGTATGTAGGAATGAGTTTCTATATACATTCAGACATTAAAAGACAGATTGTAAAATACATCTAAATAATTATGGATTATCAATTTGCATTGATCTCGAGATTAAAATTGTTCTTTTAGCTCTTAAGGTTCTTTTGAAATGCATGAATTTCATAGAAATCGTATAAAGATTTCACACTTTTTAGTTTAATTTCACAGAAAAAATATTGAAAAAGAAATTCTCCATTCGAAATGAGACTTAAGAGGTAAAAATTCTCTCATAATTAATAATTATTGTATCATTCAGTCTCTTTTTAGATACAAAGTATTTTTACACTTGAAATAATACCCTATTCTGTCAAAAAAAAATGGTTTTAGAAAGTAAGGAGGTGTTTGGGTCAAACAATTTTATAGTTATCAAAAATATAGTATTGGTAAAAGTGCAATCATTTTGTAGGGTTGAAAACTTCGCTTATAACTTTTTTTAAACAATGATTTTGCTTGACAATAGATTTTAAAACTAGGTTTTCTAATTTATCCCTCAGCACTGAAAGACTACGATACCTAAACATAACCACAAGTTGGATGAGTTTTGGCAAGTAACAACAATCAAGAATATATTATTGACTGATATTAATTTATTTTTTATATTTTCTACTTAAATCAACGGTGACCTCTTATAAAGTGAAATAAAAATACTTAGGCTGCTTAAAAAGGCTCTAGTAAAATTGTAAACGTAGACCTCGAGATAAAAAAAACATACTCCTCCGTAGATATTACGTGCACCTGCGCCACTTTTTCCCGCCATCAGTAGTGGTCCACTACATCCTCCCCTGTTTGAATCCGGTTGGATTATAAGAATTTTAATAAAAAAAATCTGATAGTGTTGCAAACAGGTGAGTTTTTAAAGATTATACAATCTTATAAAATTTTATAGATTTAAATTTTACTCAAAATTTTATATCATAATACAAGTTAATATATTTAAAATAATAAAATCACGTAATCTAAACAATTAAAATTTTGAATTTTTAAAATTTGAATTATAGAACTCAAGAATCCAGTTAAAATCTCATAAAACAAATGGTAAAAATTTTAAAATTCTAAAATTTAAATTTTAAAATTCAAAAATCCAATCTGGATTCTAGGATTGCCTGAAGCGTCGACAGGGGTACTTAGCAGGAGAGCCACGAAACGAGCGCGGCTCATTTCTCTTTTCCCCGCTGCCCACGACACGTCGACGCCCGGAACGAGAGGCCAGGAACGGCCGCCAGATATCTAATCCGCCGAGCCGAGACCACCGATCGCCTCGTCTGGCAAAATAAATCGCCTGGAAGAAATATAATCCGACGAGAGAAAAATATCTTTCCTGGTCATCGAACCAAACCAAACACCCGCGGTCCCGCCCTGCCGTGGACAGAGAGAGAGGGAAGGGCCGGTGCTTCACTTGTTGCCGACTGCTGATTGATAGCTATAAAGTGTTAGGGCTCAAAACGATCGAAAAAGATAAAAAAACACTTTAACTATTTTTATTTTTATATTTATAACATCGACTGAAAATAAAAATAAAAAAGTCAAAAACAAAAACAAACAAATAAATACGAAATTCAGAAACAAAACAAAATAGTTGGTAACTAAAAAAAATCAAAAATATAAATAAAATAAATATCAAACAATTACTATATGTTTAGATCTTACGATATATATAATACAAATTTACAATTAAATTCACAATATACAACTCAACAACATAGATTAATAAAAAATTATTTAGCTAATAAGTTTTATTTTTTTTCATAAAATATGTTCAAATAAGATCTCGTATTTGAGAAAAATGATAAAAAAGAAAAAATCAACTGAAACGGTCAGAAAAAACTATTTTATTTTTATTACTGTTTTTATTTTTCTTCGGATATCTGAAAATAGTAAAAAAAAAGTTAAACGAAACACGTACCGTTTTCAGCCGTATGAATTGCCGAGGCGTTTCCACCCCAAACCAAACTCGTCTTCCCCGTCCGCTGGTTC
This sequence comes from Zoysia pacifica, assembly GCA_001602315.1. NCBI lineage: Eukaryota > Viridiplantae > Streptophyta > Magnoliopsida > Poales > Poaceae > Zoysia > Zoysia pacifica. Next base: position 35,583 of record BCLH01000981.1, on the reverse strand, counting down.
GGCTCGTCATCCCCTCTCCGTCCGCCGCGCGGCTGACCTGGCGCCCACCGCGGAAAAAAAATACTGCAGATATTTTTCCCACGCCTCGCTCGCTCGCTGCTGCCCGCCCGACCCGCCGTCCCATTCCGCGCGTGCGTCCTCGTCCTCCAATCGAATGTCTCCCGCCGCCGACGCGGCCGCCGCCACCGGCGGAGGCGGGGACGCTTCCGGTGCGTCGCCGTCCCCCGCGGCAGCCGCGGACCGGGCGGCGGTGCGGTGGGACCAGATCCTCCCGCGCCGCTCGCTGCGCGTGCTGCTCGTCGAGCACGACGACTCCACGCGCCAGGTCGTCACCGCGCTCCTCCGCAAGTGCGGCTACCGCGGTGAGCTCCTCCCTCCCTTCTCCCTAGCTTGCTCTCTGTCACCCCCTTCCGTCCTGCTCAACTTCCTTCTCCGAGCGTTTCTATGATTACCTATGGAGTAGAAGGAGATACCGGAGTTTGATTTTGATTTGGCTTCCCTTTCCCTCGGAGGCGGCAGTGGCGGCGGTGGCGGACGGGATGAAGGCGTGGGAGGTGATGCGGGGGCGCGCGTACGCATTCGACCTCGTGCTCACGGAGGTCGCCATGCCCACGCTCTCCGGCATCCAGCTGCTCGCCAGGATCGTCGCCGCGGACGAGTGCAAGAACATCCCCGTCATAAGTAAGCCCCCAATTCACTCTGACTCCCAACTTCATCTGCGCTGTTCTGGGTCGAATCGAGCTTTGGGAACCTGGATTAGGTCTCGCTGAGTCAACTATGCGGTTACTTTAAGCGAGGGGCTTCGGATCAGGTTTCTGTGCTTACGCTGCTCGTTTCTGCATGGATTGTGTATTGTCGTCTGCACATGTATGTGTTACTAAAACCAGGATGATTGGCGCCCAATTTAAATGGATATGGTCTTTTGTATATTTCTTTATATTGTTCTGGATTAGCGAATTTAACCGTTGTTGGTAATTGAACCTGTAGTGTCGGATTCCATTTTTGGTGTTTTTCGAGTAATCGTTGTCCGCATGAGCCAATTATTGCTTTTTCCTTAAAAAACAAAATAAAAACATGGGGGGACTGAATCAACGTTTTATCATAATAAGTGGTGCAGGACGTTCGACAGTTGTTGGGATATGACATTGGGGTAGTATGTTTGCAAAGTTTATTTGTTATACTACAATTTCTGTTCCATACAATTTCATGTCAAATATGTGATTTATGGTGGAGCTAGATGCCATAGTAGGAATTTATCACATAGTAGCTTGACCAGGAAATTGCACCATTTCTGGTGAGCTACTCAGTGGAACTTCACATATCCAAGTTCTGAATGTATTCAAAAATGAGATGCTACTAGTCATGGAAATCAAATTTTTAAATATTGACTATCAATGTTCTAATAAAAAGCTGTAATCTCTCCGCCCATTTGAAAATTTTCTAAAATTGGTTGATTGTGTTTCTTTCTTGTTTTTGACCTATGATATAAATAAATTTAATTAACTGGTTTCCTATAACACATCCGATTTATTATGGTATTTCACGGTTTTTTACTGGTTGGCTATGACAGTGATGTCGTCTCAAGATTCTATTGGCACGGTGCTCAAGTGCATGCAGAAGGGTGCAGTAGATTTCCTCGTGAAACCAGTGAGAAAGAATGAGTTGCGTAACTTGTGGCAACATGTTTGGAGACGGCATGCAGTAAGTAACTTTTTCTTTACATTTAGGCTTCTTGAAATACATCATTCAATTTGCATTTGCTAACTTGTTTCAACTCAAGTTTGCTTTAATGGTTTACCTTGAACTACTATCTACAGTAAAGAAGTAATGTTATTGATATGGTACAATTGAATTTATCTATTATCCTGAGAGATATTGGCTATGTGATCATTAAGGCTCTCTGCAATTATCTTTTATGTAAGCTAGTTTTATAAGCTATACTGAGGCTTGTGAGTTTAATGCAGATGAATAGCCAAACAAATGCTTCCGAAAATAATGCAGCCAGCAATCATATTAGTGCCAATGCTGATAATGGGTCAAAGACCGGAGAAAACAGCGATGAGGAAAGTGATGCTCAAGTGAGTATCTAATCTGGCTTGCACCTTGTTAACCTGGTTCTGAACATACTTTTTGGGTAAAAAATTTAAATGCTGCTAAATTCAAAACAATAAACCGCTACTATAAGTTTTACTCCCTCCGTTCTTAAATTGATGTCGCCATTGACTTCTAACATCAACTTTGATCATTCGTCTTATTCAAAATATTTTGATAAATATCATATATTTTGTTATAATTTGATTTATCATTAGAGTTATTTGAATCACAACTTAAAATTTTACACATTTGAACTAATTTTTTGAATAAGACGAATGGTCAAAGTTGATGTTAGAAGTCAACGATGACATCAATTTCAGAATGGAGTATATCAAGACATTTGAAGAGATTTCTATATGTGTTTCTTTTGTGAGTTTTGGGTATTACCTTGTACTGATTACTGAATCTATTTAGATTTCATCATTACTGAAATCATTTTACATTCAACCCAGTGGGTCTATGCAGTTCTGATGTAGTCTTTATATTCATATTGAATTTTCTGTTCACTTACACCATGGAGGGTATTTTAACTTTCAGAGCTTTGGTAGCAAGAGGGAGACTGAAATTCAGAGTGTTGAAAAGCTACCTGAGAATCTTACTGATGGAAGGGCCGGTTCATCCAGTAAAAGTAGAATACAGACTGAGTACCGTGGTGGAGTAACCACAACAGCGCATGTGCCAAAAGTTAGTGATGGTAAGGAACTCAGACATGGTTCTCCTCTGGTTTATCAGTGAGGTAGTCATCTACTGTGCTTTGCACACCTGATTGGTGCTTGTGATTTTATCTCATGTAGATGCTCTAGGTGGAAGTGCATTCAACACTAGTAAAATGCAAGCATTTTCTGCTGAGAGGAATGCACGTTCCAAATGCCTTAATGGTATTACTTCTGCAAAGGTTGCTGAACAAATAATGGATAATGCTTTGAGGATTGCTGATGCAAGTTCATGTCAGGCAAGCAATCTTGGCAAAGATATGGCTACAACACAACCAACAACGGATAGAAAGTGCAAATCAACAGTCCCGGAAAGTAATGGTGTCATGCAAAATACCCTTGGAGAAAGGTCGAAGCATGCTGCAATCGCTCATGCTGAATCTTCCCCCTTCCAGTTCAAAGGTGTTAACGGTTATACAAATCAAGGGCTCAGGGAAAAGGATATCTTCAATCACTCAAATTCCTCTGCCTTTTCAAGGTACTTGTGTCGATGAGTTTTAATATTTATTCCAAATAAGTTCCAGTGTCAGTCTTAGTTGTGGATTTCAGTTTAAAAATCAGTAGTACCAGGTGATTTTCTTTAGTTACACATTTGTATTATTATGAGGCCCACTGGTTAAGAATAGTAATTGCTCAACCATTTTTCATGACTCTTGACTAATTCTTTTTCCGTGTTTGTTCTTCAATATGACACAGCTATGGCAATAAAAGGATAGAACCATCAGCTCAGCAACATATATTCCCTTCTATCTGCATAACTCGTCCGGGTCCTGGTTATGACAAGGGCCAACCCAGTGAGGTATTGCGTTCCTGTGGACGTACTACAGAGGAGAGTATAATGCAAGCTCGGATTCCTTTAGACAGTAGCACAGATGGTGCTGCCATTATGTGTTCGAGTAGTGCAAGAGAAGATGCTGGTGCAAGCAGTTCCTCCCACAGAAAGGACAGTATGAGCCATCCTTCATATGGATTTATACCTATTCCAATTCCTGTTGGTGCTACAATGCCTTACCTATACAATGCAGTTCTGCAACCATTATACTATACACAGGCTCCTCATATGTACAGTGATTCAGCTGGCATCAACAAGGCAACATTTCAGCACGCCTCTGATCAATCAAATTACCATGAAAATATTAGTAAAACATATTGGGGTAATGGGCAGGAACGGTCAGAAGAAGATAAACAGTTGCATGATTCAAGACAAATCGTCCGAAAATCACGAGAGTCAGTTGACTTAGCGAGAGCTCATGTGGAGCATGTTAACCAGAGCACTAGCTGCAGCCAGGACATCTGTAAAGGAACTGGATGCACCGGTAGTGCTGAAAACAATATCAATACAAATACAACCGTCGCCCTAGAAAGTGGCAATCAAAGCGGTGTACAGAACTGTGGTTACAATGGGTTGGATAACGACCGAGCTCGGCGTGAAGCTGCTCTGATTAAATTTCGCATGAAAAGAAAAGATAGATGCTTTGAAAATAAGGTGTTTTGTTAGATCACTGTTATTGTCTGTTAATAGTGAATGATCAATACTTAACTGTTACAGTACTAGTTGCCGAGGTAGTTCATTGTTCTATTTTTCATTGGTGCAGGTTAGGTATCATACCAGGAAGAAGCTTGCAGAACAAAGACCAAGAGTCAAGGGGCAGTTTGTGAGCCAAAAGCTGAAATCAGCTACAACAACAGATGCTGAAACGGACTAGCGATGTTGTTATATCAAAACTGTAATTTTTGTTCATCCCTTCGCAGTTGAGGGCAGTGAAGAGGCTCACGACAGTTTTCCTTCCGTGGTCAGTCTTATTGTACAAGTGAACTGTTTTGTCGGTTATTTTTTGACATCGTTACAATATTTTGTAAAGCACACCAAATTGACAGATGTTCAGGAAAAAAATGAAATCAGCAGTAGTAACCGGATTATGTATGTACTTATAGATGTTATGGAGGGAGGAGGCAATATGTACAGCTTATTCACTCGTTTGTTTACCACCACAGTAGTAAGTTGTAATCACTGCAACAATCAGCATTGTTGTATAACTCATAACATCCTAGACAGTCAAACAGTACTACCCAGTGGAATCATTCATGCTATTTGATTGCTTAATGGCATCTAGTAATTATCTCGGTTAGACTTAGGGTCTGTTTGGATTTGACCGATTAATTGTTAGTTTAGATTAATAATTAGTCGATTAATTGTTAGTTCTTTGTTTGTTTGGAGGAAGGACAAATTGTTAGACCATCTTTGAATAAAATCTCTATTTTGTCTTTGATTAATTATTAGTTTGCGTATGTTTGGATTCATGGCTAATTGCTCGGCACGCGGGCTCAGGTGGGGAGCGGCGGGTAAGGGGAAAGCGGCAGGCAAGATGAAGAAATAGCCTCTCCAGTTTGTTTTCGAGTTAGTTTTTGTTTTTTTAATCAATTTCTAGGTTAGTTCTTGATTAAATAAAGCAAGAGTATTATAGATATTTTATTGTACCAACAAATTATTAGTCTCTATTAGTCCCCTCCGATCGACTGATTGGAAAACAATTAGTTTGTGGATGGATTAAAAATTAGTCTTTTTATTAGTCCATCCGTTTAAGGAAAATTGACTAATTTTTAGTCGACAAATAATTAGTCGATCCGGCAAACAATTAGTGGGTTGGATCCAAATAGACACTTACTCTATGCTTCACGGTTAAGAAGTTTAATTCACCATTTTGCTTTGCCTCAGTGGTTAAGCTGAACTAGAAGCAAGCAGGCACAAGCCTTTAATTTTCCTTTCTCATCCGACACGAGTCGAGTGGCTAGCTTCATGTCTTCAAACGTCTAGAAGACCAGAAGCATATATCCTTTGCCTAGCTCATACTCTGGAACGCATCATAGCCTCGATTTTGCCCTTTAATCTTTTGTCTATGCACACTCGATAAGCAGTTCTTTTCATCAGGACTTTCTACACTTAAAATTTAACGGGTCCATGCACAGATTAATCTGTAAGGAGGACTGTTAACCCGCGCGCGATTCCTTGCTGCCAAAGAAGGGGCATCTCCCTTTACAGCCAGCAATTGCATTGCATGGCATGGCAGCCCAGAGATTCTGCTGGAGCTTGCACCTCAAGCATGGCACATTTCTGCGGCGCTTTCCGCGTCCCTGCTTATAAGCAGGGCGGCCCGCGAGCTCCCAGGAATCTCACCTGCACACTCGAACACACGCAAGCGCACGGCATGAGAGCTCTGTTGTGTCCGGGCGGAGCGGCGATGGCGGAGAGGGCGTCAGGAGCAGCGGGCCTATCGTTGATGGTGGTGTCCGCGCTGGTGCTGTGCTTCCAGGCGGCGGTGGCGGCGGGGGGAGGGCCGGACACGAACGTGCTCTGCGTCAGCAAGTGCGAGACGTGCCCGACGGTCTGCACGTCGTCCCCGCCGTCGATCGTCCCGCTGACCGCGCCCCCGCCGCCGTCGTCGTCCTCGTCCCCGCCGCCACCGTACCTGGAGCTGGTTCTGCCACCGCCGCCGACGGACGAGTACGACCTGCTGCCCCCGCCCACGCCGCCGGCGCCGACGACGACGTCGAACCCACCGCCGCAGTCCTCGTGCCCGCCCCCGCCTTCTCCGTCGTCGTCAGAGCCTCCTCCCTCGCCCGCAGCGAAGAGCAGCGGCGGCGACAACGACGGTGGCAGTGGCGGTGGCGGAGGTGGATCCTCGTCGTCGTCGTCGTCGACGTCGCCCCCGTCCGCGCCCTCCCACTTCTCGTCTCCCCCGTCCCCGCCGTCGTCGTCCAACCCGTACTACTACCTCTACTTCTCCGGCGGCGCCAAGACCCGCGGCGGCGCGCGGAGCGCTTGCACCGCGCTTGTCCTCGCTGCCGTCGTCTCCTTTTTCGTGTGACGCTCTCTGGCTCTGCATGTGTACCGAGACCAGATCATGCATTACATATTTTTCTGTCTTCGCTGTATCATGGACATTTGCAGTATCAGATGCAGATAGCTGTCAATTGCTGCTACTAGTTTCCAATTTGTTGGTCGTGCAACTTTGATGTATGTATTTCATATTAAAATGTAAAGTGAACTCTAAGGATGACCCTGTGTGTTCAGACACTAATATTACACTGATTACAATATGTAATGTGTTTCAATGGTTTTGAATGGTCCTTCAGGGGTACTCTGGACTGAAAATTCTGTGGCACATCAATGGCTTGCTTGACAACAGCTTAGTCCCAAACATATAAATTTCACAGAAATCAATTCAATTTTCATAAGAAAAAAGTAGAAACTAGGAAAGTATATAAGATTTTTATAGGAATCAGTTCATACAGAAAAATGTTGGATTAAGTAATCTTTCTTTTTTTGCAATCTAAAGAGGGCCTAAATTCTTTTCCTTTTGAAATGTGATCACAATTTTCTGGCCAGCAGGGATTATCTAGTAGTACTATACTATTTTTGGGAAACCACCTGATTTTAGTAACTTTCCTTGTTAATAGCTCTCTGACAGGTGGGTCCGTCTCCAGACAATTGAGCGCCAGACACAAAAGCAACGGCTTGGGAGGGAGAGCCGAACGAGCACCAAGCGAACTCACGAGTTTACTCCCGTCAATCACAGAATAGCTAGATCGATCGATTTCGTCACATGCTGACATGCATGAGCGCAAACACGTCCCCTGCAGCAACAACCAGGAGATGGAGCCCAGCATGCTGCGTTCCACCGGCGACCGCGTCGTGATCGTCGGCGGCGGCATCGCCGGCGCCCTCCTCGCCAAGACGCTCCAGAACCACGCCGACGTGGTCCTGATTGACCCGTGAGCTCTGGATTCATGCGCCATTGATTGGAGCCATTTGCCTTTTCTTATTCTTGCTCGTCCCCCTGGCTGGTGGTGACGCCGCGATTGTTCGTTCGACGGAAATGGATGCATGCAGGAAGGAGTACTTCGAGATCCCGTGGGCGAACCTCCGCGCGAAGGTCGACCCGCTGGCGGTGGAGCGCACGGTGATCCCGCACGACGAGTATCTCACCCACGTCAAGGTGGTGACCGCGTCGGCGGTCGGCATCGACGACTCCGTCGTGCTGACCTCGGTCGGCCGCGCGGTCGCCTACGACTTCCTCGTGATCGCGACGGGGCGCACGTGCACGCGCCCGCCGAAGCGGGCGGACCGTCTGGAGATGTTCCACGAGGACCGGCGGCGGATCGACTACGCGAGGTCCGTGCTGATCGTCGGCGGTGGGCCGATCGGCGTGGAGCTGGCGGCGGAGATCGTGATGAGCTACACGTACCCGGACAAGAAGAGCGTGACGCTGGTCCACGGCGGGGACCGGCTGCTGAAGGTGATGGGGCCGAAGGCGTCCGCCAAGGCGCTGGAGTGGCTTCAGTACAAGGGCGTGACGGTGCTGCTCGACCAGACGGTGGACGTTTCGACAGCCGCGCCGGACGCGCGGGAGTTCACGACGTCGGCGGGCGAGACGGTGCGCGCCGACTGCTACTTCGTGTGCACGGGCCGGCCGCTGGCGTCCGGGTGGCTGGCCGAGACGTTCCTGCACGCGCACGTGAACGAGCACGGCCAGCTCGCGGTGGACGAGCACCTGCGCGTCGGCGGGCGCCGGAACGTGTTCGCCGTCGGCGACATCACCGACGTGCCCGAGGCGAAGCAGGGGTACCTCGCGCAGCGGCAGGCGATGGTCGTGTCGCGGAACCTGAAGCTCCTGGTGAAGGGCGGCGAGGTCAAGGACGAGAAGCTGCACCGGTACAAGCCCGGCGCCAAGTCGTCCATAACCGTCACGCTGGGCCGCCACGACGCGCTCGCCGAGCTGCCCTTCATGACGCTCATCGGTAGCCTCCCCGGCGCCGTCAAGCCGAGGGATTACTTCATCACCCGGACGCGCAGGATGATGGGGCTCAGGAGCAGATGTCACGGCAGCATGATGCCGCGCGCACTGTGATCTCCCTCCCTCCCTTCTCCCTTTCCGTTCCTTTCCTCCGGCGAGTGTATGTGTGAACCACCATGCGTAACAAGGCATGGATGAATGGATCAGAACATTTTTTGATCGATGTCGTAATTTTTGGAGTCGTCACAGTCTCAAATTACGTACAAACCAAATCGAGTAGATGTCCAAAAGTGATCAAACTGATAAGTCACGGACCCATAGATGTTTGAACTTTGAACGGGTGAACCTTAGGTTCTGTGACATCGTAAGCCAAACACGGGCATAAACAAAGAAGCGGATTTTGATGGCAAGGCACTAGCAGCAGTTTTTCTCCAGATCATGCCAAGCTTCGCCGCTGTATCTTTCACCACCGACGTCGGTCGCCGTTACCAGGTCCAGGAACCGCCGCCGGTGGCTCGTCGTCGTATCCGGCAGACGGCGAGCCAGCGTACGCGCAGTCATTCACGTTCAGTTTCACGATGAGACGGCCTGCAGCATGAGCGTATACAAATGGGCCTGTAACTGGGTAACGGCCCATGGACTAATTTCAAAGATTCATTTCGGCCCGGCCTGCTGCACTTGGAGCACTGTGATCGCTCACAGTTTCTTTCGCAATCCCCTGCCTGCTCAGAGTTTTTTGTTAATAATTTTTACTATTAGATTTGTAAAACCAACAGGATGATTCTATTTTATTTTTTCAAAAGTAGCAGCCCGGTCGCCTACTGAAAGGGCGACAGATCACCTACTTAGTTCAGCAACAGGATACCACATGTACAACTGTTGTCAGCCCGTTAAGCAGCAGATCACCACTCGTCACATGTACATATGCGATAATAAAGCTTTATTTGAAATGCAGAAATTTCACGTGCACCACTCAATTTCATAAAAAAATAAAAAAGCTAAAATAAATTTTGCATTCCAAACAGGTCTAAGAATGGAGCAACACCAATTTCTCCTCTTCCACTTGCTCCATCTGTTGAGATGAGCCTCAAAATATAAGTATTTTTAAGTTTGATCAAACTCTATTAACTTTAACTAATAATATTTAAAAATTTAAATAATTTTTAATATAAATAGTTACGTATTATGAAATTCTATTTCATCAAAAATCTAACAACATAATCTATATATGATAAAATATTATTAATTTTTTATTATTAATAATCAAAACTAAAAATGTTTGACTTTTATAAAAGCTAAAAATGCTTATATTATATTTTGAGACAGAGGAATAGCGCTGGCTTTGATTTCCACACCCACGGACTCGATCAACGAAGATCCCTGCTTCGGTCCATTGCTTTGGCTCGACGTCTCTCTGATGACTTGATGAGCGAGTGTTGTTTCTCACTGTGCCAAAGATTCATGCTGTCCCTGCTGCTCTCTGCCCTACTCTAGACAGGAATCGTCTCGTCCTGGTCCTGGCCGTGGTCGGGGATGGGTCGATGTCGTCGCGGGACAACGGAGTTGCTGTCTTCTCGCGTCCATACCCTGCTGCTGGCCTTTCCTGTCGCCCATGATTAAGCAGCGGCTCTAATCGATGCGAGGCAACAAAGAGGACGGAAGATGTCGCATCATGACCGCCATCGGCGACCACTTTTTTTCGAACGGTCGGACACCCCATTTCCATTATGAAACATAACGGAAACAAAGTCAGTTATAAGCCAACAGCTGATATCCATACCAACTATCAAACCAAACTGAAAGCAAACAGCCGTGAAACAAAAACAAGTTTACGCCTTTACAAAACAAGAACTTATTGCGAAAGCCACACAGGGGCGCCCTAGTTTCAGCCTCAGCAAGTCCTCTACACTGAAAGGTTCCACTTCATCAACATCATCCCATCAGGGGGTCTTTGCGATCTCCTCCTCAGCCTGCTCATCATCATCTTCAGTGTAAGGCAGCTGCAGAATCCTCGTCGAGTTACGTTGTTGCGCTCCCTCCATCGCCGAGACCGTCTGAAGCAGACTTTCGGCACCTCGGATAAGGTCCTCTTTGGAAAGGTTCCTTCAGTAAACCTGCCCAATATTTCAACAAGCCACAAGCATGGTAAACAATTTCTCTGGGATGAGTCAAGAGTATTCGATCAAAACAAGTTTTATTCCTTGTTTTCCAGATTGCGCAAGTTATAGCTGCAAAACCTGGAATGTGCAACTCATTACCATCTGGTAGTAGCCTTTTCATCCAGGAATAAGCTTGTTCAGGAGAACTGGGAAGGAATTCAGTTAGTACCCAAACATAATCCAACATATCCCCACACTACCTTGCAATGGGACAAAGAAAAAAAAGATGAGAGGCAGATTTCTCCTGTGTACAGAACTCACAACAGTTAACCCCCGGCCATTTTCTCTTTTTCATATTATCTCTAGTTAACACTGCATTTTGCTCTAGCAGCCACAAGAAAATTTTAATCTTTAAAGAGACTTTGGCTTTCCAGATGTGAGTATTGGGTTTATGCATAAAACCAGCAAAAATATTTTTTAATAAAGATTGAACAGTGAACTTCCCTTTGCTATCAACTGTTGAGTTGAAAGGGAAGTCATTAGCCTTTTGAGTAATCTGGTTCCAGGAGCAGTGTTGACTATCACTGAGCCATCTTTTAAAAGACATATGCCAGGACCTAGATTTGGCATCCAGGATGGTGACAAATTTATTATTGCAAATGTCATATAGATTGGAAATATCTCAGCCAAAGGTCTATTATATAACCAACAATCTTCCCAAAAGAGAGTGTCTTTACCATTTCCCACCTTTCTACTTCTGCCTAGAAGGTACATGTTTTTAATTTTCAAGAGATCACTCCAGCAAGGTGGGTCACTTTGTTTGTGTTTAACTTCATAAATGGAGAAGTTTTGTAAGTACTTTTTCCTTAACAAGGTCTTGCCATAAGCCTTATTCCATCTCCAATTTCCACCACCATTTACAAAGTAAACAATAGTTCATAAGCATTAAGTTTTTAACTCCAAGACCCCCTTGTTCTTAGGTTTACAGATTTCACCCCATTTGACTAAGTGATATTTCCTCTTTGTTCCTCCTCCTTGCCAAAAGAATTTCTTTCTGGCTTTGTGCCTCAATAACTATTTTGGGTAGCATGTATATCGACATGTGGTATATAGAGGAATTAGAGAGGCTTGCATTTATAAGGGTTAGCCTACCCTCGAAGGACATAGCTCCCCCTTTCCACACATCTAGCTTCTTCATAATTTTCTGAGAGAGCATATCTTAATCTTTGACATAAATTCTAGAAGGCCCAATTGGCACCCCAGATACCTTATAGGAAAATAGTTCATTTGACCATGGAAGAGATCAGCATACTCTTGTGCTAACTCATTATCCCCTCCTATTAACACCACCTCACTTTTTTGAAAGTTAATCTTTAAGCCAGACATCAGCTCAAAAAGGTACAGAAGAAGCTTGACATTAACTGCTTTATCAAGGTCATGCTGAAGGCATAAAATTGTGTCATCTGCGTATTGCATGATAGCAACTCCATTCTCAACTAAATGAGAGACTAATCCTGTGATCAGCCTAGATTGTTGTGCTTTATGAAACATTTTTATGAGACAATCAGCTGCTATGTTGAATAAGAAAGCTGAGAGGGGATCTCCCTGTCTCACCCCCTTATGGCTACTAAAGTAACCTTTAATCTGATTATTAAGTTTAACACTAAGTGTTGCATTGCTAATAACTTGCTGCAGCCAGGATAACCATTGGGGACTAAAGTTTTTAATTTTAAGGCATCTAAAAAGGAAATCCCAATTAACTTTATCATAAGCCTTCTCAAAGTCTAATTTCAGCACCACCCCAATTTGTTTTTGTCTCTTAGTTTCATGAATAACTTCATGTAGGGTCATAATTCCATTCATAATATTTCTCTGTGGGATGAAGTCATTTTGACACTTGTCAATGAGCTTGTGCATAACAGGTTCTAGTCCAATTGTAAGAACTTTGGTGATGAGTTTGTAGATACAGTTTAGAAGACAGATAGGTCTAAACAACTGAATTCTATCAGCTTCAACCGTTTTAGGCAACAGTGTAATAATGCCATAGTTTATTCTACTGACATTCAACTTTCCCACTTAAAAGTCCTCAAATATATGCATAATATCATACTTAACAATTTCTCAGCATTTTTGAAAGAATTCTGCTGGCATACCATTAGGGTCAGGAGCCTTGTTGTTTTCCACATCAAAGAGAGCATATTTAATCTCCTCCTCAGAAAATCTTTTGCCTAATTGTTCATTATCTTCATTGTTGAGCTTACAATCTTCACCCCAGATGTTTGGATCAATATCAACTAAGTTATCAGGGCTTTCCCAAATAGGGTTTTATAGTAAGTGGTGGCATGTTCCAATAAAGCTTTATCACCAACTGACCAGTGACCGCACACATCTCCAGAAGTAAGTACACTAAGCTTCGAAGACGCAGGGGGAGGAAGATCCAGCTGATCCAAAGGCTTGGTTTGCATCGTTGTTCGTGGTGCAAGAAAATAACGTGCCGGCCTAGCCCTAGCTTGCTGAGATTGAGAAGAAGCTTAAACGGGACGCACTTTCTCGAACAAGCTTAGCAACACTTCCAACTAAGTACAGTACGTCACCAGCTGGTTAATTTCTACTAATTATAATGGCATGCTTGTAGACCATCACTCTATATATCTTGTTTTTCATCATCGAGGCAATAAAATGGCCATACGAAGTGTTCATATCACAGTACAATGCCACAACCCATACTGAAAATGCATGCAGCAGCGTCGTCGTCGTTCGTTGCCACACTGTTCAGATCAAGATCACGTTAAAAGTGACCGACGGATCTGGTAAGCAAGATCAAAAGAAGAGAGCAGCACGGTGGCCAAAGCAACCAAGGGTCCCGGCTAGCTAGCTACTACCTCCACCTCAAAATATAAGCATTTTTACTTTCGATCAAAGTCAAAGTTTTTTTTAACTTTAACTAATAATATCTAAAAAATTAAAAAAATTTTAAAATCAAAAGTTACATAATATAAAAGTTTATTTCATAATAAATCTAATAATATAATATATATGTAATAAAATTTTATAAATTATTTATTATTAATGATCAAAGTTTAATAAAATTGACTTTTACCTAAGCTCGAAATGCTTAGTTGCTAGCTAGCCTCACTGGCGCTGATGCGATCCGTTTGCAGCCCCTTGCCGAGGCCGTCCACCAGCATCCCATGCATGAGATTTCAGTGGGGACGAACCAGAAGCAGCACAAAAGCAGCAGCAGCCATGGAATGGAATCGACCGGAAATAAACCAAGCCTATCGATCTGGTTGCTTGCTTGCTTGCCCCTCAGCCTCGATCCGGTTAAGGCTTTTGGAACACAGAAATTTTAAAGGAATCTCACAAAAATTTTACAGAAATTAATTTAATTTTAAATAAAAAACGAAAGAAACAATAAAAAATTCTCCAATCAAAGGAGGCCTTAATCGATCTAGGGTTCTTCGTCGACGTGCTTGCATCATTCGCAACCGGCCAAGGTCAAGATTCTCACGCAGATCGTGTCTGCTAGTGGGTTGGTGCGCTGCCAATTCCATGGTTGCAGGCAGGCACTTTCCATCGCAAAAGCAAGTCCCTCTCGCCCAAGGCACCCCGTCCTCGATAGAACCACTTATACTGGCTAGCTCGTTGTTCATATGCTTTTTTCTGTGTATTGTATACGGAGTACTTGCTATACATGTTTTCTGGTGAATGCTTCGGTTCATCAATTTAATTTACTCTCTCCGTTATAAAATTATCATCATCCATTTTTTTCAAATTTAATACGTCGTTTTCAGATTCGATGAGATATTTCGTAATGCAGCAGCTCACTCAGGAGTATAATTTATATAATTAATAATTCAGACCAGTAGCACTACCGATTGGATTTATGCATAATCAATATTACTTCTAGAACTAACATTTGTGATGGAACCAAGGAGGTTAACTGAACCAAGACAGTTTTAATTACTTTGTGATGGAACTTCTAGAACTAACAACAAGGAGCTTAACTGAACCAAGACAGTTTTAATTACTTTGTGATCGAACTTCTAGAACTAACATTTCCACATCAAACAGAGAAACGTAGTGCCGGTGATTCAGCAAATATCTTTCTTGGATTACTGAGCCTTCACGTATCTTGGATCTGATTAGATCATCACATTTTGTAAACAAACATATTCGCACGTGTTCATGAACAGACTTGAATCTCTGGGTCAGTTCAAGCGTAGATATTGTTTCAGATCGGCTCATGCTCCTGTTTTACGACTTTCCCAGTTAAAAGCGGCCATTTTTTGTTTGTTAGTGTTATACTAAAACATTCAAAAAGGTCGGCAATTTTCTTTTTGTCCTGATAAAGCTTTGTAGAGTCTTGTGACAGAATTAACAACTAAGGGAACAGATTTGGATCGATGGTAGGATAATGTTTTCGGTTCCTTTTCTCACATCTGCTGGACTGGTGGTCAAGAACCGATGGCTTGTTAATTGCAATCAAATCAACCTCGAAACATAATGGTTGAAAGGGGTACTTCCTTTAGCTTAAGGATAGAGAACTTGAACTACATAATGTTGCATTTTTACACTGCTTTTGCCATGTGAATGCACTGGTTCTTCGCAACAGCTCAGAGCTCAGTCTTGCAAAAGACCAAGATATTTCAAGAACCAAGACCGAACCCTCTTTTAGGTGAATTAACAAGATCTAGGAAGACAAGGAGTGTCATTGGCAGCTGCTACTTACTCACGGACGCACATTTTCTCAGGAGCATACAAATAGCCTTATGCCAAAAAAATTTTACTAATGGGAAATACATAACTACTGTAACCAACTCATGATGGCGATATTTGTTTAAAATGCAAGAAATTCACATGACACTGTCCAGTCCCTTCAGAAATGATATACACCAAATTTTGAGCCACATATTTTATTTCTAAAGAGGGTTATTTTATAGCTTAATTAAACAAATAATTAAGGCAACGTTGCTGGGAAAGAGGTTTTAATCAAGAAAAGACAGGCTCTGCCATCTGATTGGCCTTTGCTTTACACCCCTCTCTTCTTTAGAATTGTTGTATTTTCTTACAATTTTTAAACTAGTGCCCCACCACCGGCCGCCTCAAAAGCATAAACGACCACATAATTTGCAATCCGAGCTCCCCTTTTCAAGGTCCAAATCGTCATCATTGTAAATTTCATACTCCAGCATACCCAGGGTACAACAAGCATGTGTATCTCTATCAGAGTATACTCATAAAGCATCAGCAAAAATATTCAAATTTTATACGAATCTGTTCTCTGTGTCCCGGTGCCATGGGACATTCCAATTGCTCCCAGTTTCTTTATGCTATCGGTATTGTCCTGCCTGAAACGACTTTAGCATTTGTAAAATATCGTGGGGGAAAAAAGGTGAGATTTGAACTGTAGATAAATGTGCATGGATTAAACAAGGAGTTACAGGTTTGTTGATCTCAGTTGATGATATTCTTATCTAATGCAGGGATAAGAGCAACTAGCGTGTGGTGGTGTAGATGCTTTCAGCTAATGTGAGACAAAAAGATGGTGTGTGAAGTGACGATAACTAATGTGTAACCAGCATGAGGCAACTCTAGATGAGTGGAACAAGAACATGGGTAGAAATGTTTTGATATAGCTCGGTGGTATGGTCACTGCAAAGATGTAGTACAATACAATTTTCACTTAGGGATAGGTAATACATCGATACACTACATGGTTTTTAATTTGTTCTGTTTAACATTGGTTAGAGTAAATTTACATCAACTAACTAAGCTATCAGTACGCGATCATTGCAAACAAGACCCAAGTGAGTGCAGTTCTGTATGAATGTAACACACTAATTTTTACTGACAAACTAAATAATAGTACAAAATTCGTTTTGAAACTTTGTAAAATTCATGTTTTTGCACCCAAACGCAGACACTTGTTAATATGATAAAACAGAGTTCAACAGTTAAAAACATGGATTTGCAAAATATGCACCCATGAAATTCCCATTTTGCCCTTTGTGGAGGGAATGATGGCTGTCTCGGGAGCTGCGAAGGAAAAAAAAAAAAGGAAAGAGGAAGTAAACAAAGCAACAAGAGGAAGAAAGCGAGAGACACACAACAGTGACACCACCACCATTACCAGAGTGAGAAGTGAGAACACAAACCTGAAGCCAAGGGAGGCGGCTGAGAAGACCAGAGCCAGAGGTAGTGGAGAGCAGCCGCGCGCAGCACGGCTCCGCCGGCGTACGTTGAGCTAGCTTGGCGACAAGGTTGAGTCCAGGAGGAGGACACGCGGCAGCGCCGCCGCGACAGCCAGCCGTCGTATTCTACTCTTTACCAGGAGGCGGCGGTTCCTTAACTGAAGGAGCTGACGGTTGGTCCCGCCCTGTGATGGCTGCCCGTGCACCTGCGGCGAGGGGAGTCGTGGGTGCTCCGGCGGCGGCGGCGAGGAGGGGCGACGGTCTCCGCACGGAGCAGACCGGGCGCGCCAGCTGCCACGGCGCCTAGAGCGAGCGCCTGTGGTGTGTGCTCTCAGTCTCGGAGTTGGAGGTGGAGCTAGGGTTTTGGCGGTGGGGTTCTAGCTGAGCTCTGAGAGGCGGGAAGAAGGGCGAAGGGAGATGGCGGTGGGGGACGCGCTGCGGCGGCTGTGCGAGGAGATCGGGTGGTCCTACGCCGTGTTCTGGAAGGCCATCGGCGCCGCCGACCCAGTGTAAGCCGCCGGTTCCTCCGGTTTTTACTTCCATCTCAGAAGATTTGTTCGTGGTGCTTGGTGCTTATTCGAGCTTCTCCTCATTCTCAATCTCGTAATGTTCGATTTTTCTGTGCGGTTTCTTTCGTCGGTTTTGGTTTGCAAGTACGGAGGAGTATATCCCTTTTTCTTCGCTAATTACTTTTTCTCTGTAAAGTTGAGTTTGTAATTAAGCTTTTTCCCCAGTTCGGTCTGATTAAAAATCCAAGCTTTTTGGTCTTTGTGGTCATTTCTCTTTGAAAAGTTGGATTTTTGCACCGGTTCTTTTATCTGTTTGATTGAATGCCTCCATTCTTCGTTGATACTTCTGCAAAATTGCAAGTCGTAAGTTGCTGAAATTCACGATTAGATCTGCTGCGACAATAGACTAGAAACTTTTACGAGGCTTGGAAATCGATGTCCTGAACTTGGCTTCTTTCTTTTTCATGTGAATTTTTTCATTTTATTTGCACTCTCTCAATTTTTTTTTCTACCCCGGTAATGTGCAGGCATTTGGTGTGGGAGGACGGCTACTGCGGCCATCCGTCATGCCCTGCCGGATCTGAGCCTACTGAAATTCTGCCCGCTGAGGTCGGGTGCTCTGCTGCTGCTGATGGCACCATGTGCTCGCTCGTTAAGAAAGTTATGGCGTCGCAGGTTCATGTCGTCGGAGAAGGGTAAGCAAGCTCACACAATCTTACTGTATTTCTTCTTCTTTCGTTTGCTCAAACGCAGCAATGTTTTTGGCTCCTCCAAAAATTTCTTGTTCGATGCACTGTTCTTGGTTGCTCCTGTTTTTCAAATCCACGGCTGCTGCGCTCTTGTTCTGGCAGGACCGTGGGCCGTGCTGCTTTCACTGGCAATCATCAATGGATCGTTCATGGTGCTGCCAACGGTCACGGGCTCTCCTCATCCGAGGTTAGTACTTTCGGCACTGTAGTGTTTCTTCTGAATACTGGAGTGGTATAAATGCGAACCCAATTTCAGTTTTGTCTGTTTACTCTGTTTCCATTCTGCTGGCACCTCATTTAAAGGCTCGTGGGCTGCTTTGATTTTGTCGCTTAGTGGGCTGCTTTGATTTGGTCTGCTTGTTCTGCAAAATTAGTGGTCACTAGAAATGCCCATTGTAACCGGACACACGGGCCTGTATTTATAAGAAAACAGAATGTATATAGAGGAAGGTGTAGTACTCAATATGCTATGACTTTGAGTAGATAATCAGGCGAGTTGTTTGTAATCTTATAGTGCTACTCTAGTATTAGTACTTATAGTACTACTACCATACTGGTTAATTTAATCTGAACTATCAAGTACGGAGTATGTACCATGAAACTAGATGGAGTAGATATATTGCTTTTATTAAGTTGGTTTGGAGACCTTATGCTCTGCTTTCACATGCATAGGTTGCTGCTGAGATGAATGATCAGTTCAAAGCTGGTATTCAGGTGAGTAAAACTGAACATTGTGAAAAATGCACTGTTTGGTGGTTGTCCTTGGGGACCTCATTCAAGGTTCATTTTTTTTTGCAGACTATTGCCATTATTCCTGTGCTACCTCGGGGTGTGCTGCAGTTGGGTTCCACTGGTCTGGTATGGCATCAAAAAGCTCTAAATATCTGCTAGACAAGTAGATTAATCTTCAGAATGCGTTATCTTTTGTTATCAATCACAAGGAATCACTACACTGGAAGTTCTTTTTTTTTTTCATTATTGTCTGGTATTTTGCATTGAGATCTCTGGGTAAAGAACTAACTTTCACACTAGGTTGGATGATTTAGCTATCAATGATAATGGAAAGTGGAAAGAAAAACGGTCAATTGACAATTAGGTTCCTAAAATTGGACAAATAAAAATATTTAGTACACAAAATGCAAAACATGTTATTTAGACTGGGGCACTGCAAACACGAATGCCTCCTGCATATCAATGGAAACACTTCATCTATGTACTCTGGTTCGGTAGTATGGCATGTTCGTACATCTGCAGTGTGTTTTCTCTTGATAGGATGTCTAGAAATTTTTGCAACATGTTCTATACATCCTCTGTAATATTCTGACCGTGGGATTTATTGTGAAGGATACAAATGAAAGAAAAACCTTGAAAGGCACTTTTCCATTACTTTATGTATGTTTGAAACATCTGTTAATTGTTTTCCAGGTTGTGGAAAACACAAACTTTGTGATGTACGCAAAGAAATTGTGTACCCAGTTAAATAATCGATCAGGCATGACTGCATCTGCTTCAGTCAAAAATGCTTCCAGTCAGAATGGTCAACCACACTCGTCGCATAGTGTCTTTCATGTCCAACCTGATCACCATTACTCAAAAATTAGCAGTCAATTCCCGGTTGCTTCTGAACATCATGGTTGTCCGGAAACGGCATCTGTATCACATAGCACATCATCCAATACAGAATCTTTGCTTAAGGTCGGACAACAGAATGGTCGGCTTGTTACAGAGCATAATATCTATACCAAACCTGATTTTAGGTCCGAACAACAAATGTTCTATTGTGAGGGCCGATTTGGAAGAAATATGCAGAGCGGTGATGTGAGCTCAGGTCTGATGTCACCAAGCTTGATATCAGTTAAAAAACAGTCACTGTCGTTGAACAATGCTGGCCCATTTGGACTCAGTAATAATGCAGATTCATCTGCAGATATTGCAACAAACATCCTGTTGAAGTCCCTTGTGTGCCAGGACTCATCTGTACATGAAAATTTGAAGATAAATATAGCTCCTGGAAGATGTGAAGTACCCAATGAGAGACATGATCCTACAAGTTTTGGTTTCCACCCTGGAGCTAACGGAGTAGACAGGGCTTCCAGGTCGCTGAGTCAAGAACAAAACCAAAGACGCCATTCCACATCAGAAGCACTTCTGCAGAAACAACCTCTAGTTCCATGCAAGGTTCCCCACTTATCTGAATTCTCAATGAAAATGGCTAATTTGGAAAGAGGGCCATTTCAAACTCCTCCAGGTCCATCCTTTGTCTCTGATGGTCAGATTTCTAACAGTTTGAACACAGTCACCGTTCAAGAGAATCAATTGGATAGATCAGATTATATCCATCAGGAACAAATGATGAATGGTCCTGCTGATGTGAGCACACAACGAATGAACAATAGGGATGGATCCAGGCTCCCAGACATGCCCGATGAGAGAGCTTCCTCATTGCTTGTGGATCCCACTTCTGATAGTGACTTGTTTGATATCTTTGGTTCTGACTTTCAACAGTTCTCCCAAACAGTGTCTGCTGATTTGGTCTCATCGAGTGGTCCAAAGTCTCAGAATTCAGATAGAGATGTACCTGAGTCATCGATATATTTTGATAGATCTTCTCTCTTTAGTTCATTAGAAAATGAATTTTCCTATTCTGGGAACTTCACACTCACTGATACTGACCAATTACTGGATGCTGTCATCTCGAACGTCAATCCAGGTGGCAAGCAGAGTTCTGATGATAGTGCTTCTTGCAAAACTTCATTGACGAACATTCCTAGCACGTCACACCTTGGCAAGAAGGAATTGAAACAATATGAGCCCTCCGATGTTCCTTCAATGCTCATCAAGCATGAGTCAGCACAGATTATTAAACAACCCTGTTTCTTTGATAAGACTGAGGATGGTTGTCTTTCCCAAAATAGTGGAGTACACAAATCTCAGATACGACTTTGGATTGAGAGTGGCCAGAACTTGAAATGTGAAAGTGTGTCAGCTTCTAACAGCAAGGGGCTTGATACACCAAGCAAGACAAGCCGAAAGAGATCTCGACCAGGAGAGAGTGCTAAGCCACGACCAAAGGACCGACAGCTGATACAGGACCGCATCAAGGAGCTTCGTGAGCTTGTACCGAATGGGGCGAAGGTATCCTCTCATAGACTAGTTAAAATTATCCAAGATGTTTCTTTGTATATTTGAGATTCCCATTGAATTTCTGAGTAACAACACTGGTTTAACATTCTCATCTAATTATTCTGCATCAACAGTGTAGCATTGATGCTTTGTTGGAGAAGACAGTTAAGCACATGCTTTTCTTGCAAAGTGTGATGAAGCATGCGGACAAGCTCAGACATTCAACTGAATCAAAGGTATGCACATGCTTATGAGTCTGACACATGGGGTTATGAATAGGAAACATCTTTACATTGTCAAGTGCCATTTTTTTTTCAGATACTTGGAGGTGAGAATGGGCTCCTTTGGAAAGATTACTTCGAAGGTGGAGCAACGTGGGCTTTCGAAGTTGGTTCTCCATCCATGACATGCCCAATCATTGTCGAGGATCTGGACCGACCCCGTCAAATGCTTGTGGAGGTAAACTCTCATGCCATCTGGTGGTTCCCCAAAAACATGTGTTGTAATATGAAGGGAAATTTGTCTACTAGACACATGGTTCAAAAGATCCGTGTCTGTAGGACACTAGGCAGTGTCCTAAAGACAAAAAATAATGTGCTGATATGAGTGACTCTGCAGATGCTCTGCGACGATAGAGGCATCTTCTTGGAGATAGCTGATTTTATCAAAGGACTTGGATTGACCATTTTGAGGGGTGTAATGGAAGTGCGGAAGAGTAAAATCTGGGCACGGTTTACCGTTGAGGTAATGGTATTAGATATAAGAATTAGGCACTCTATCTGTTACAGCAACATCGAAAGTACTAGGAAGAGATCATTCCATCAATGGATCTTTAAATGACTTGAGATACTACTTTCTGCGGATTCACTTCTCTGTTGAATGTTGATGTGCTAGTTTCCTGATTGACACCACTTGACACTGTTTATGCAGGCGAACCGGGATGTAACCAGAATGGAGATCTTTCTATCACTTGTTCGCTTATTGGAACCAAATTGTGATGGCAGCGGAGCCGCGGAGAATGCAAACATCATTAACAGGCCACTTGGTTTGGTGCACCAACCTGTCATCCCAGCAACAGGTCGCATCCAGTGAGGAGTAGAACGAACCCTTGAGCATCTTCCAAGTGCTAAGAGCAGGAGTTCAACCACTTTCTGCAATGACTAGTGTAACATTTCGGAATTTTCGAATTAATCGAAGTGAAGTTTATCTCAAAATTTATTACGTTCGATTTCGAATTTTTTTTTTAATTTTTTCGCATCGGAATAATTTTGATCTGCGGGTTTTTGTTAGATCGAGATTAATTTTCACAGCTTTTAATTAATCTTTAAATTCTTTAATTAATTCTCAAATCTCTCTCATTAATCTCTCTTTTATTTTATTTTTTCCACCAACTTCTCTTTTTTTCTCTTATTTCTTTTCCCGTAAGAGCAGCAGAGGAGATCGGGCGAAGAGGGTCGCGTCGCTCAACCGTCTCGATCCGCGTCGCCTCGGTCTAGTCGTTGTCAACCGCATCTCGCGTCGCCTCGATCCGCCATCGTGTCGTCCTCCATCAAGCCCGTCTCTGTTCTGTCGTTGTTGGTATCGATCTGGTCTGCGTCGTTTCGCCTGTGCAGATCGAGCTTCGTCCATTTCGTTCAACTTTGATTGTGTTCATCTGATCGTCCTCCTATTCACTCCATCTGTGGTGAGAAATCAAAATATCTCTCTCTTTGTTTCTTTTTCCTCTTCAGCAGATTGATTAGTTGGTGAGGGTGTTTGGAGTGAAGATCAGAACACCTCACGTGTTACTTTAGTTTTATTTCTCATTCTTGAAATTGTTTTTTAACTATAAATATTCAAAAAAATTTGGGGAGCTTTGTTTGGTTTCAAAAGATTTTTAAAATTATTCTGTTAAATTCATCTCGTCGAGAACATCATGTAAAATTTTTTGAGAAATATTTTGAGTATGTTTAGTCTAGTAATTTAAATTTAGATTTAATTAATCAAATTTAAATTGTCGTATATTTAGTCTCACTCCTGCTCGTGTTGTGTTTAGCTAGTGATTCTGAAGAAGAGTACTGTGAGCTCACTCAGTTTGACGATACTACGATCCCACGTTTTTTATCACTTTTATACTCAGTATTTTAAACTTTATATTTTGTTTGTAACTCTAATTTGCATATCAACTGTTTTAAAATATGCTAGTAACATTTTTAAGCCGTGGCTATTTATTATTCTACAAATATGAGCTCTAGCATTGATTTAGGATAATTATTTTATTTTTATGCTTGGCCATGCTTAGTTGCATTTATTTTTATTTTACACGTATCACTGTAAAAATAAAATTTGTGTTAAATGATTTTGAACTGTGATTTAAATGTGTGAGTTTTGTAAATAATTATACATAACTATTTAGCGAGGGCAAGATAGAGTATGAAGAGCTGAGGGACTTTTGAGAAGTCTCTGTGGGCGTATCTGTGGTGGGTACAATAAAAAGATCTAGACTGGGATTTTTTTGTGAGATATGTTGATGGTTGGTGTTGAGGTTGGAGAGAATACTTGGCTCGGCAATTAAAAACCGAGTTCTTCGAGCCTTGTACGCTCAGTTGACAACTATGTATACCATGTTATCTTGTATGAACAGTGGTTTGATCTTAAAGCTTGTTGAAAACTGGTTGTTTACCCGTGAGTCGGTGGTGACGTGTTAGTATGGTGCAGAGCTATGACTTTTCGTATGAGATCGAGATACTCCATCTGATCAGTGGCAGGCTCTTCACAGCTTCAGAACAGCCATTTGAAATTCCTATCTTAAATGACGGATAACGTCAGTTAAAGCTTATGGACATGTCTTGTATATTCGTCAGGACTATTACAGTAGTTCTCGATGACATTTCTCGTAAGTATAGATGTATAAACGCTGCAAAGTTACAGTCAATGCCATGTCCTTTTTTGAAGCACATCCTTTGAATTGTATTTCTTGTTAAGTAGTTTTATTTTCTTTTCTTCTCTTTTATTTTAAAATATTTTTGACTGCGGCCTTTGAGCTGTGGGCGGGTTTGAAGATTACATCGACATTTAAAATGAACTCCCGTCCGAGATAACGGAGATCCCAGCGGGACAAAATAATAAAATTTGATAGTTTTAAAATAAAACTTTCTTGCATCTTTCAATAAAATAAATTGTTTTAAACTTACATTTAGCACTTGAGTCATGTCTTTACCTTAAAACTATTTGTATGTATATATTGTTGATAGGTAATACGCGGTTTGCTGAGTATTTATACTCACGGCTTTTTAATTTGTTATTTTCAGAGGATACTAACAGCTTCGACTTCGACTACATCTCCGACAGACCGTTAAGTCAGTTCTTACGCTCAAGCGTGACTGTGTTGAAGAGGTTCGCTGCTGCTGTGATGATGATGCTTCCGTTGCTGTATTCTATGAATTTCTCGATAGTGATCGTTTTGCTCTGGGATGTTTTCAGCGTACGTGCCGATAGACCCCTTTGAAGAGTTTTATTCTAATAAATTTTTTTTGACTTGCTATTTTTTATTCTCGATTCTTGTTTAATGTTTCTGTTATGATTTGTTGATTAATCGTTTGTGATGTTGTGTTTGTCAACCTTTTATGATTGAAAAAGTCACAAAAGATCGAGACTTATCGAAATATAAGAAAAACCCAGTCATTATAACTAGCATTTCTAATATGCCAGTGGACCACCTGCTTTCCCTGTGACATCCTGATGTGGGCCCGGATGATCATGAAGGCCACAATATGATACGCGTAGAAGATGACAACATGGACATTAGGCAGTGTTTTGTTTGTACAATCTTAGTTTGATTGTTAGCGTTGTTTTACCGTACATTAGTGGATTTTTTTTTGTACTGGTATTTAGAATGGAAATCCTTGGTTGATTTGTTTGACATAATAAAAAACCTGCATCATAATTCTTTGGTCTCATCTGAACCATAAGTCGTGACCCTGTGACCGACTACGAAAATTAGTGATCCCATTGACCATATCAGATTACTGTATTCCTCCTTGCTACCTAACAACATTCAGAGGTTGATCGATCTGCTTCCTTGAAGTGTGAAAATTTCCTTGATGTCTATACTGACTACTAAGATTGCAGAACTGAAATTATTGGTCCTTCCATTTTTTACCCTCCTGACCCACTTGACTTGAATCTTGTTTCCTTTTCCAGTAACTAAGCAGTAGAGACAGATGAGCTTACAGGCAATATTGCATTACATATTTACAGTAACCCAAACCAATACTAAATAACTGAATACTATTTAAACAATTCCATATACTTTCAAGTTGCAATACCATATACCCTTTCCAATATTATATACCCCCAATACCTAAGGTCTAAATATAAAATCTTGTACAATGTTTGGGTAAATACTAGCTGACTATCCAGCTACCCTATACCTATGTGCATTGACCCATATCCGATGTTTACATTCCCAAAACCTAGGGGTCAAGCTTCTTAACTGCTTACATAAGCATGTTCACGCTTGAACCCTTTATTTCTGTACAAGCCCTAAACGGATTAATTGATTGATCGCTGGATTAACTGGGGGTGGACTTCTTTGCTACTAGGCCACGAAATCTCGCATGAGCTGAGCGGCGAAGGACTTGGTGCTCTGCATGTTCATGTCGTAGCCACCGGCGGCGCCGTGGCTAGCGCTGTCGCCGGCGGTGCTGCTGCCCATGAGGAACGATGCCGTCTGGTCCGCGGACCCGCCGGCGCCGGCGCCGGCGCCGGCGCCGTGCGGGAGGCCGAGCGTGAGCGAGACCCCGCCGTTCCTGGCGAACGCGAAGGGCTCCGTGCTGAACTGCCCGTACGGCGCCGCCTGCGCGAACAGCGAGTACCCGCCGTCCTGGTGGTGCTGGTGGTCCCTCGTGGCGCCGGCGCCGCCGCTCTCCATGAACTTCATGAGCAGCTCCCGGTGGCTCACCTCCTCGTGCTGCTGCCTCGCGGCGGCCGCGGCCTGCGCGTGCAGCGCGGCCATGTCGTGCACGTGGTGGTGGAACGTCCCTGCAGCAGGTGCCGCCGTGGCCGCGGACTCCTCTCCCCTCGCCTTCTTGAGCCTACGATGCATGGCGTCAGCAGCACCATCTTCATCCTCCTCATCACCATAGTAGAACCCGGCATGCGCCGTCTGCTGGTCCCCGGCGAGCTCGAGCAGGGAGGAACCGTGGACGCCCTTTGCGGCCTCTCTGTCGGGCCTAGGCGTGGCGTCGACCCCGCCATTGTCGTCCACGTTGCCGCTCTTGCCCCCGCCACCAGACTTCCCCTCGTCGTTCCCACCGGCAGCGGCGTCCCTGTCCTTTGTCTCCTCCAGGTACATCTCCTCCACCATCGGCTTCCACAGCCGCACCCTCGCGTTGATGAACCAGTTCGAAACCTAAAGATCATCAAATTTTCACAGTTTCACGTCGCTTTCGTAACAGTAAAATCAAGCAACAAGAACATGAACCATAGTTTTGATCAGTTTTCACACTACTGACCTGGCTCCTGGCGAGGCCAGTTTGCTTGGCGAGCATGATCTTGTCTGAATCCTTAGGGTACCTGTGTGACACCAAACACGGGGATCGAATCAAAGGTTAACACAATGGTGCAAGTGTACGCCGGTTTAGGCTCGCAAACTTGGAATGTGGTGATTGGCCTATGCGCATATACGTCCATGCAAAAGCCAAATTGTTTGCATGCATGGATATGATGAAATGAAAGCAAAGAGCCAAAGAACTAGCAATGGAGGGCAACGTTCTGCAGGCCCTACGTGTCCAGCTATCGTACGACCAGAGAGTACAAGAGTACCAAGAGCTCATGATCATCAGCTGCATACTGTGCCAATGCATGGGGACTATATTTTCTTAACCATTAACGTCGTTAGAAGCTTCCCAATGAACCAGCACGTTTAACTTGATCGTATGAATACGAGAGCAAAGTGTACGAAATACTTACGGGTGCAGGAAGTGCTCGAAGAGCCATGCACGGAGGATGGAGACGGAGCGCTCGGGGAGGCCGCGCTGGGGACGCCACGCGCCGCCCTGCATCATGCCGAGCTGCTGCAGCGCGCGCTGCTGCCGGAGCTGGTGGTCGATGAACCGGAGCCGGGAGCCGACGGTGCGGCCGCCGGCGTCGGCGTCCTCGCCGAGCGCCCGGCTCGCCGCGCGCACCTGCGCCGCGATCGCGTCGCGGAGGCACCGGAACTGCCGCGAGATCGTGCGCAGCGCCAACGCCGTGTACGTCCGCGCCGAACCGGCGCCCGCCGCCGCCTCGAACGACGACGACACCTCCTGCATCTGCCCGTGGTACTGGCGGTAGCGCTGCTCCACCTGCAACAGTTGATCATTGACCGCGTAGTTATTATAATCAGCTGATTAATTAGATGGTGGTGGTGATGATGATCCAACAAACAGTTCGTTAACAAACTGCATCAATACTGATCGGTGCAATCACAACGGCAACCACTCCTGAATATATATATTTTTTAAAAAAGATGATAGAGACAGGAAAGCTAGAGAAATCATTTTTTCTCTATCGTTTGTCGTACTAGCAGCTCGTAGTACAGTGTACTCTCATGGAGCTCGCTACTGCAGACAAAAAGAGACACGCATTTGATCAGGCAACGAATTGAAGCTTGCTTGTACTGGCGTCCACAAAGGACAGCCAAGAGAATGCATGGCACTGATTTATTATTTATTTCTAAATGTGTGGATGTTATGCTAGTGTTATCTTATCTGAAAGATATATGAGTTTAAAAGCCCCCACTTGGTGTTTTTCATCAACTGAAATATACGAGGATATTGTAGTTTTCATTGCCACCTGTAGTTTTCATGTTTTCTAGTAATAAATGAACACCTTTTCTTACACTACTCGCTATGGTTTTTGTTTTACTAGTAGAACTGATTTGCCTTGCCCCATGCTTCCTACCCTCTGGACAAATTACAGAAAAAATAAAGGGGAAATAATATAAAAAGTGGTCATGAAGTGTTTAGGGATCTAACCATAAGCACTAGGAAATCCAATAATGGTTTGTTAATTTCTTCTCAATAGTTAGCAGGGCTACAATAATTGGTATAGAACATTATAGCTAGGAGTACACACCATGTTTTGAGATAAGGGAAGGATTTGAAGTGGGGAAAAGTTTTTGGAATATCCAGCAAATTAATGGTGTGCACTGTTCCAACAACTTGTGTCACTCATCTTTCAGACAAAGAAGGAACAAAACAAAGATCAGCGAAAGGCAATTGGCCTCTAGCCTCTGAATAAACAGTGTCCAAAACTGTAGAGGCAAGGAAACAGCGAAAGCATTGGCAAATATCTCTCCTTGCCGGATTGAGAGGCAAGATTAAATCTTCATGGGCAAAAATAAATTCTCCGAAAAAGTAATTAACAACCCATAATAGCAACCAAAAGCAATGGTTTTTGGGGAAAATGAATCAAGAGAGAAAATTGAGGAAAAGTGTCGAAATTAATTCAGTGGTAAATAAATATTGGTTTAATTTAAGGCAATATCACTGGTAGCTGAATTATGTAACTGACCTCGTCAAGCATGTTGATAAGCTTGCACTTCTTCATCTGCAGCTCCTGCCGCTCCGCCGTTGACAACTCCGGCGCGCTGCCGCTCTTCGCCCCACCACCGTCCTCAGTGCCGCCGCCGGACACGCCCTCGGAGTCCTCTTTCTTCTTCACTGCCGCCGCGCTCTTCGCCACGGCGGCCTTGGCGTCCTCGACGCCCTTGCTGACGCACACCACCTCGTCGAGCAGCTCCTGCGCCGCCTTGAGGTACTTGGAGTTCATCACCATCTGCCCCTGCGACGTCGCCGCCGCCTCGCCCAGGTACTTCCCCTCGTCCCCGGCCACCGCGGCCACAGTGACCGGCGGCGCCTCGCGGGACGACAGGCTGAGGACGGCGCTGACCCCCGCGCCGGGAGTCGTCTGCTGCGTCGGCGACATGTCGGACGCGCCGGTCGAGGCGGGGGTCCACAGGTTGTAGGCGCCCGACGGCTGCGCCTCGAGCCGGATGCCGACGAAGTGCTGCGCCGCTGCCGGCGACGGGGACTGCTGGTGGCCGAACGACGCCGGCGTCATGGTGCTCACCGCCGAGTTGAGGAGCATCATGTTGGCCCCTCCCGGCGCTGGCGCGCCGGCGTCGCCGTAGCCGGCAAAGCTCGGGTTCATGAGGTACAGTGTCTGCAGGCCGTCGGCGCTGGCCTGGATGTCCGTGCCGGCACCGCCGTGGTAATACGCTGCCATCGTGATCGCCGACACCTATGGATCCGCTGCAAAACCTTCTTGGCTATGTGTATATATGCACTGAAATTCTCCTCCTC
>BCLH01000980.1:72634-108239 GCA_001602315.1 Zoysia pacifica | reverse complement strand
TTAGTTTATCAGCCGCCAGACGAAAATTTATATACCTGACGGCAAGATATGAACAGGCCACAGCCTAAGAAGTGAAGAAAGGAGATATCATGCGTTTCAGCGAGGAATTTACAATAGCGAAGAAAAATTCAAATGATGATGTGGTTGCAGGGGGGCAAACTGGTATTGTGACGGCAACATCTCGTTCTTGTTGGCGCATAAAGCAGGCTTTGTACACCTCAGTAAAAGGAAAAAGAAAAGAAGGCTCGAGGTACTGCAACTGGGGTTTAAGATGTCTATCGAAACATAGAAACCAGTCGCCACCCCTTGTTTAATAAAAATCGTGAAGTTAAAAACTATTTCAAATAATAGTAATAAAAAAACTTGAACAAGATTTATCCGAAATGTTATAGTAAACCAGTTGGTTTTTATGGTCCCACCAGTTTTGAATTTTGAAAATTTGAAACACGTCGGTTTCACAGCTTACCCTTGGTAAAACCAAGGTTTATCGACTGATTTTTGAAATTTCAATTTTTTTTTAATTTTCAAAACTGTTTGATCTTTGTTTACGAAGACTATCCAACCAGTGAAAAACCGTGAAAACCGACTAGTGTTTAATGATTTTGTAAACCTTGATTGCAACCAGACTTTACACTGCTCAAGTTGTAAGACCTCCATTAGAATTTTCTATTTTCTATATTTTTCTATTGAAACTGAACTAATTTTTATGAAATTTCAGCATTCAAAAAGAGCCTAAATTCTTCTCCGTTACATTAACTATTTTAAAGTAAACTAAAATGCAACGGTTCCAGTGTAATAGGTGCCCGGTGTCCACTTTGATATGCAATGAAGAATGTGAGTCGACGCTATGAATCTCAGATCATACATGGGAGCGCAACTGATTGTAACAATTTTGATAATACACCAAGCAGTGAGAAAGCCAGCGAGCTGGCTCCAGCAAAAACTCGCCAAACTTTATTGTACTTTCTCTTACAAACACAGACGCACACCTACGAGTGTGCACTTGAAACTGTAAACCGAAATCAACCCAACAAAGAAAAAAACAGGCAGAGTTCAACGGTACCGCTTCCATGCTTGGAGCCACAGTTTATCCTATTCCTCATCAGAGTGTCACTTGTTAGGAATTGATCTCCACCCATTTTGGTTTTAATGGGCCTTTGATCTAATCGCGCTCTGATCGGGGGCGCCCAGCCTATTATGATTGATGGGCCCCTGTCACCAGCGTCACAATAAATAAAGGTGGAAGGTCGGCCGAAACTCATGACCTAAGTTCATCCGTACCGCCGCACCTTACCGATATCCTTAAATCCGATCTGTGAGGGAGCGTTGTGCCGACGGGAAACATCACCGCCGTCACCGCCACGACGACCGCTGCCAACGAGAGATCGACGACGTCGCCGTGACTCCAACGCCACTGCCCTCTCCACCGACCGACGCTGCCCAAGCACAGAGGACCGCACCGACAAAGGGCAGATGACCGGATCGTCTTCCTCGACTCCGGCGACCGGATCCGAAGGTATTGACCACCTCCGAACCACAGATCTATTACCGACACAGAAACTCTCGGATCTACATTTCTAGACACAGAGAAAAGATTATAACATTGGCATCAGAGCCAGATCTAGGAGTGGATCCCGACGAGTATGGAAAAACTCGCCGGAACCCTACCCGCGAGCAAAGATCCGAAAGAAAAATTGTAGCCACGGGCTACATTGTGGCGGACGCCTAGGGCTCCGCGAAAGAACCGCGAAAAGGAAAAAAAAGAAAAGAAAAATATTAGCCGCAAAAGATCCCGTAAAAGATCTGAAAAAAAAGAAAATAAAAAAAAGGCAACAGAGCAACTCGTTCCTCGCAAGAGCAACAGAGCCGCCGGCCGCCAGAACCCGCGCAAGCCGGGAAAGAGGAAGAGAGGAGAAATGAGTTAGGGGTAGAGTTGGAAGCACTTTCATCCCTTTTATACCTCTAAAAAATGAGCGCATCCGTCCGATCTCGATCCAACGGTTCAGATCGCGCGATGACTAAATAGGCTAGATTTAGCCCAAGAGGGAGAGTGAAATTTCGATCCAAACCCAGATTGGCTTGTCCGAATTGCAACAGCCCAATGGGCCAGGCCGAATTTCAATTTCGGCCCAAAAGAAAAGTTTTTCTATTTCCTTTTCAGAGGCATTTTTAATTGATTAATTAGGTGATTTTTTGCCTAATTAAATCTGTTAAAATTTGAACCAACGGGATAATTTTAACAGAACAGAAAAATAAAGTAAATGCTTCTAAAAATTAAAGAAATATTGTTTTCCGCTGCGTACTTTAAAAAATTTATTTTCATTATTAAATTCGAACCAACGGGAGAATTTAATTTTGAAAAAATAGTAATAAATTTCAGATAATTATGATATTGTTATTTTCTGACCAACGTTGATAATAACAATATTATAATTTTTGTAATTGATATTTATGCATTTTTTCTATTTCTGCCCAACGGTTATGTAGATTTAATGTATAATATAAAAATTGTGTGTTATATTTTGACCAACGTTGAAAATAAGACATATAATTTTACTGTTTTTTATGTTCTCACTTTATTTGATTTATTTACAGATGGATACAACTTAATAAGTTGTATCAAAGAGATTCTCACTCTCAAAGGTGACAACTATAGAGAGTGGAAGAAAAAGATAGACCTAGCGTTTATCTTAGCTGAGGTGGACTGGGTCCTGACCACAGCATGTCCCACTGAGCTTGAAGAGCCAGTGAGAAAAGAGAATGAGACTGATGCTGCTTGGCAGATAAGACAGAGGGATTTTGCTCCCTTAAAGATGTCTTATGATCTTGAGCATAGGAAATGGACCACAGCCAACAAGAAGTGTATGGCTGTGATAAAGAACACGATTGAGCCTGCAATTGTGGGTTCAATCACAGAGTGTGACACTGTTATAAAGTACATTGAAAGAATAAAGAGTCAGTTTACTGGCTCTTCAAAGACATACGCCACACAAGTCATTAGACAACTTGTGAATGAAAAATACTCTGGTGGAAACGGTGGCATTAGAGAGCACATACTGAGAATGAGCAACATGGCATCGAAGCTCAAACCAATGGATTTGGGTCTCAAGGATGCACTCCTTATCCATTTGATTTTTACTTCTTTGCCAAAAGAGTTTGAAACGTTTATTGTCAACTACAATATGCAACCAGAGTCTTGAGACTTAAAAAAGTGCATAGCAATGTGTGTGCAAGAGGAGGATAGAATTAAAGCTTCACATGGTAGTTCTATCAACTATGTGAAGGATAACAAAAGAAAAAACTTCAACAACTACTCCTAAAAAACAAGGGAAAAGCTCCTGTCCATCAGCCTCAACAGAATAAATTTGCAGTGGACAAAGATAAGTGTCTTCACTGCAAGAAGACAGGACACTACAAGAAGGACTGTTCCTCATATCTAAAGATGATCATGGCAAAGAAAGGTGAGAACATTATTACCTTCATAAATGAATATCTATATGTGCAATATTCGAAATCTTCTTGGTGGATTGACTCTGAAGCAACTGTTTATGTTGCTAATTTATTGCAGGGATTCCGTTCGACGAGGACTACGCAAAGAAGAGAAAGATGCATTAAAGTTGCAAACGAAGTCCAAGCTGAAGTTGAAGCCGTTGGCGATCTTTCATTAGAGCTAGCTAATGGCTTCATTCTTATACTTAGAGATGTTCTTTATGTACCCTCTCTACAGAGGAATTTGATTAGTGTTTCATGTTTGGATAATGATGGTTATGATTGTCATTTTAAAAATGGCAAGTGTGAAATAAAGTTTAATAAAGAATATGTTGGTTTTACCATCTTACAAAATGAGCTTTATTTGCTATCATTACGTGATGATGTGAATGTCGTATGCGATAATGATAATGTTGCGTGCGAAATAAAAGAATCCTCGTCCATGAATGAAAATAGAAAACAAAAAAGAACTCTAGATAAGTCATCGAAATTATAGCACTGTCGTTTAGGCTATATTTCGAGGAGGAGAATAGAAAGACTAGTTAAGAATGATATTCTTCCTCCATTAGAGTTTTTAGACTTAGAACAATATCGAGATTGCATTAAAGAAATATATGTAAAGAAAATTAAGAAAGATGCAAAAAGAAGCACAGGAGTTTTACAAATTATTCACACGGATATTTGTGGTCCCTTTTCTATGAAGAGTATAGATAGTTATGACTCGTTCATAACATTTACAGATGATTACTCCCGATATGGATATATTTATCCAATCAAAAAGAGAAATGAAGCCTTGGATAAATTTAAGATATTTAAGGCTGAAGTTGAAAACCAACACGATTTAAAGATAAAGATACTCCGATCTGATCGTGGGGGGAGTACTACGGTCGACATACCTCGTATGCACAAGTCCCTGGACCTTTTGCAAGGTTTCTACATGAAAATGGAATAGTAGCCCAGTATTCTACACCGCGCGAACCTCAGCAAAATGGAGTAGTTGAAAGACGCAACCGTACCTTGATGGATATGGTGCAAAGTATGATGAGCTATTCTACACTATCATTGAGCTTGTGGATGGAGGCGTTAAAAACTGTCATTCATATTCTCAACAGAGTACCAAGTAAATCGGTGCCGAAAACACCGTACGAATTTGGAACAGGTAGAGTTCCCTCGTTAAACCACTTACGAGTGTGGGAGAGCCCAGCTGAGGCTAAAGTATTTAACCCAAATCTTGAGAAACTAGATCTCAAAACTGAGAGTTGCCATTTTATTGGTTACCTAAAAAAGTCAAAGGGTTATCGTTTCTACTGTCCAGACAGACATACAAAGTTCGTAGAAACGACACACGCTGTCTTCTTAGAGGATGAGATGATGAGGGGGAGCATGGTAGCCCGAGAGATTGACCTTGAAGAGAAGCGGGCTTATGCGCCCACTCCGATGATTTAAGAGTCATTCTTTACACTACCTGCTGTCACTGCACTGACAGTGCGAGACACTGTGGTGCAAGCACCTGTTATTGTTCGTCCTGTGGCAACAATGAATGAGAATGAGGAACCTGTTTCTCAGGATCCAATAGAATCTATTGCCACAGATGAGAGAGAGCAAGAACAGCCTCAAACAGAAAATGTACAGAATGAAGAGGCCCCGAGAAGGTCTCAAAGAATAAGAAGATCAGCTATTTCTGATGACTATAAAGTTTATCAGACAGAAGAATTTCAAATGGAGGATGATCCCACCTCATTTGAAGAAGCTATGAGAAGTGAAAACTTTTCAAAATGGCTTGAGGCCATGAAAAAAGAAATGAAGTCTATGAATGCTAATAAAGTCTGGGACTTAAAAGTAATTCCTAAAAGAGCTAAAACAATAGGCTGTAAATGGGTCTATAAGACAAAACTCGACTCTCAAGGGAACGTAGAAAGATATAAAGCACGACTTGTGGCAAAAGTCTTTACTCAAAGAGAAGGGATTGATTACAATAAGACCTTTTCTCCGGTCTCATGTAAAGATTCTTTCAAAATCATAATGGCACGAGTGGCCCATTATGATTTAGAGTTACATCAGATGGATGTAAAGACAGCATTCTTAAATGGGGATTTGGAAGAAAATGTTTACATAGCACAACCGAAAGGTTTTGTTATGGAAGGAAGTGAGAAACTGGGATGCCGTCTAAAAAAATTGATTTATGAGTTAAAGCAAGCTTCAAGACAATAGTACTTGAAGTTTGACAGTATGATAAAGAAATTTGGGTTTAAAGAAAATATTGAGGACAACTGTGTTTATTCAAAGTTTAAAGATGGGAAGTTTATCTTCCTAATCCTGTATGTGGATGATATCCTACTAGTTAGTAGTGATGTCAGTTTACTACTGGAGACAAAGAAAATTTTGTCCTCTAACTTTGACATGAAAGATCTTGATGAAGCTTCATTCGTTTTAGGAATTAAAATTCACCGAGATAGAAACAAAGGGGTATTGGGACTGTCACAAAAGGTATACATAGAGAAAGTATTAAATAAATATGATATGCATAAATGTAGTCTATCACCTGCACCTATAGTCAAGGGCGACAGATATGAGAAATTTCAATGTCCCAGAAACCAATATGAGATCGATCAAATGAAAGCGGTTCTATATGCTTCAGCTGTCGGAAACTTACAGTATGCTCAAGTATGTATACGCCCTGACTTAGCATTTGTTACCGGGTTACTTGGCAGATTCCAGAGCAATCTTGGAATAGAGCATTGGAAATTGATAAAGAAAGTCTTACGTTATTTGCAAGGAACAAAAGGCCTCATGATGACATATAGAAAATCAGATTCACTCCATATAGTGGGGTATACAGATTTTGATTATGCGGAAGATGATAGAAAGTCTACATCCGGATATGTGTTTACTCTCGCTGGAGGAGCTATTTCGTGGAAAAACTCAAAGCAAACTGTCACTACATCGTCCACAATGTATGTCGAGTTTGTTGCATATTATGAGGCTACGGGACAGGTGAACTGGCTTAATAAGTTCATACCCGGTTTAAAAGTGGTTGACGACATCTATATACCACTTAAATTGTACTGCGATAACGAACCCGCAGTAACGTATGCACACAACAATAAGTCAAGTGGTGCTGCCAAACATATTGACATAAAGTATTATGTTGTGAAAGATAAAGTTCGAGATCAAATCATAAGTCTTGAGCATATAAGCACCGCAAAGATGCTAGCGGATCCGCTTACTAAAGGCTTACCACCCAGAGTATTTATTGAACATGTTGCCGGCATGGGTTTAAGGGAAAGCCTATGATTTCTGAACTAAAAGATGGCCCAAAATGTATAGTAACTATTTTAGAACAGAAAAATGTATTATAGCTGTTAAGTCTATCGGTGATTGACCGTGACGATGAGGCAGTTCTATACATTAATAATGAAATGAGTGAAGTTAAAAGTAATAAAAATAAAAGTAAAAAATGAGATCAAGGGGGAGAATGTTAGGAATTGATCTTCACCTATTTTGGCCCAACGGTCTTAATGGGCCCTTGATCTAATCGATCAGGGCGCCCAGCCCATTATGGCTGGTGGGCCCCTGTCGCCAGCGCCACAATAAATAGAGGTGAGGAGCCAGCCGGAACTCATGAGCTAAGTTCATCTGTACCGCCGCACCCCACCGACATCCCTAAATCCGATCTGTGAGAGGGCGCTGTGCCGACGGAAAGCACCACCGCCGTCACCGCCACGACGACCGCTGTCAACGAGAGATCGACGACGTCGCTGTGACTCCAACGTCACTACCCTCTTCACCGACCGACGCTGCTCAAGCGAAGAGGACCGCACCGACAAAGGACAGATAACCGGATCGTCTTCTTCGACTCCGACGACCGGATCCGAAGGTATTGAGCACCTTCGAACCACAGATCTATTATCGACACAGAAACTCTCGGATCTACACTCTAGACACAGAGAAAAGATTATAACATCACTGTCACCGACACGGTCTTCATGTCCACGCCCCCCCCCCCCCCCCCCGGTCCGTTGATCTGAGCTTCGGCCACCTTGAAAGTGGTGGCGCTGTCGACGTCCCGCTGCCCATCGCTGGTGGTTTCCATCGCCATCATCGGAAGGTCCAACACTGCTCGGCCTGTTGCCGCCGCAGCCACAGGAGGCAGGACGGAGCTCAGCTGCACGGCGACACAGGCCAGAACAAGGAGAAGGGCGGTGGTCCTCCCCATGGCTGCCATCGCAAGCTGTTCAGCGCTCGATTACCTCGCGGCTAGCTGCTGGCTTGTCAGTGCTATATGGTAGTAGTGTGGATCAACCTAATGGAAGTGCTGATTTATAGTACTACTCCAGTAGTAGCGATTGAGGAGGGAGTCTGAAGCTGATTGGGCATGCATTGTCATTGAGATCTTCTTTTATAAAGGGGTCGTGGGAATCTCACAGACGCTTCTTCAAAATTCAATGTCAACGTTGCTTCATCGACTGGTCCGCAAAGGTCATATTGAAATCGGCTGGCCAGTGTGATCGGGCGCAGATCTCGATCAACATCAACAAGAATGCTGATGCATAACGTGTGACGTCAAAATGGTTCGGGAATATCATGTTTCATTTACGGTGCCTTTGTATGTTTTCAGATTCTCTGTGCCTTTGTATGTTTCCAGATTCTCTAAGAATCAGCAAAATTTCAATTTATCCTCAAAAACTGTGGTATTTTTGTGATTCAGATTTTAAAAAGAGATGAGATGCATTGAAATGATATATATATATATATATATATATATATATATATATATATATATACTTCCTCCAGTTTAAAAAACTTAAGTTGTTTTGTACGATATGGTCTCGAAAATATAACTTTTATTTTTTATTTTTAAAAATATTTATTAAAAAACAACATGTACTCTCTCTATTTTTAAATTGAGGTCGCCGTTGAGTTTGAACATCAACTTTGATCATTCGTCTTATTTAATTTTTTTTTTATAAATATTAAATATTTTGTTATAATTTGATTTATTATTAGAGTATTTTGAATCATAATTTAAATTTTTATACATTTGAATATTTTTTAAATAAAATAAATGATAAAAATTGATATTTAAAGTCAACAGTGACATCAATTTAAAAACGAAGAAAGTATATTTTATAAAAGTACTTTTTAAAACAAATCTAATCTTATAATTTTCATATTTACAAGCATAACAAGTTAAAACTTATTTATAATTTATTTTTTCAATATTCACTACTTAAATTATGAAACTGGACGGAGTACTCCTCTTGTCTGTCCGGTGTTGTTTTCTACAACTCCAGCTAGCAATGAAACGGGCTGTAAATATGTTTGGCCCATTCAACCCAATGACCACTAAGGTCTTGTTTTGCAGCTGAAACTTGTTAAAAAAGTAGTTTATTTTTCTAGCTGATAAAAAACAATTAAAAAAAATTATTTTTAATTTATTTTGAGAAGCTATTGAACTAATAAGCTGTGAAATAAATTTCTGACGCAGCTTCTGTTTATTTCTGTAAATAAGCTGAAAATAAACTGTGCCAAACATAAACTAAGATGACCCAACTAATCGCATGAATTGTTCTCGCTTCTTATCCCTTCTTTCTCTTTCTTTTGGCTAGCTCGCTCGTCTGCCAAGCACCAATGAAGCGCATCCACACTCCTAAGCAAGCAAGAAGGAACGAAGCTAATGTCCTCCCTTTACCCTCTATAAAAACATGAAACAATTGTCCCTAGCAACCAGATGAAATTGGTATTTTTATAAAAAAAATCGTAAAATTGTAGTAACATCATATATCAAACCACTAAAATGTATTTTATTAAAAAAAGAAAGAAAGAGTATTTCTTCTTTGGGTGCTAGAAATACTTATCTTTGTTAGTATTGTTTTTGTGTGACATGACACCTTCTTACCGTAGCCGTGTACTTCTTCCACTTCTGATGTCATCATTGACTTCTAACACCATCTTTTACCATTTCTCTTATTCTAAAAATTAGTTCAAATGTGTAAAAGTATAAACCATATTTTAAGCACCTTTGATGATAAAGAAAATTATAACAAAATATATGAAATTAATTATATTTTTTTAAATAAGATAAATGGTCAAAGTTGATGTTAGAAATGGTGACATTAATTTAGGAATACAAGGAGTAGGTTCCTTTTCATTGTGGGAAAATATTTTACATCCTATATTTTTATTTACAACTGATTCATTTAAAACTTTTATGTAATTAGTTTGAAATTCATGTGTTGTAAAGGGGATCAGCCGGTTGATATGCACCATCATTCTTCGATCTTAAAAGACTGTCTACCTAGATTCAGTCAAGCATGTCTTTGTCAGTGATTTTTATAAATATAATTAATTTAAATATATGTAAATTATATATTAAAAATATTTCTTATGGTGAATATAGAAATACAAGTCTCATGTTAAAGTTAATCGATTTAATCAAATTTTATTATTAAAGTTAGATGGTATGAAACCCAACACATACACTTTTGTGGGACATGGGTAGTAGCAAATATAAACTCAATGAAAGTCATGTGTTCTGAGACAGGATTAAACCGTTTATATGCACTAATCATTTGAAAAGCTTCCTTTTAAGACCCTTTAGAATGCAGGAATTTGACACTAATCAAATAGAAATTTTACAGAAAAAATACAAAAAATAGAAAAATTATTCCATGTTCAGTAGGCGACTCGCGCGTCACGCCCAAGGCACAAGAACAGTCGGCATTGGGCATCACGTTAACAAACAAACAATCTCAACGGACAGCGTATTTCCTTTCCTTTACCTTGCACGCCTGACAGTGGCGGCTCCTTCCGCAGCACACTTCGTGCGGGCCTGGCTGACCTGGGTCCGCAGCAGCCGGCCCCTTCCGCAGCAAGTTCCCGCCAATTCGCCTCCCCCTGAAACCTAGCCCCCACCCCTTTCCGTTTCAGCCCTCATTTCTTCCACCAACCACCCCACCTCTCCTCTCCCCTCTCCCGCGCCGCCGCCTTCGCGCCATCATGCCTCGCCGCGGGAAATCGTCGGGTGAGCCACCACCGCCGATCCCTGGAGCCCGATAAGCAAACCCCTACCCGGAAGTACTAACCCCTGTCTTGTCCTTCGCAGGATCTAGCAACGGTCGCCGCCGCCGTCGCGACGAGGAGGAGGAGTCCGCCGACAACACCTCCGACACCGATTTCGTGGCCGATTCTGAGGACCTGGTGGAAGAGGACGACGATGAGGGATTCATGGCCGATGAGTACGACGTACCCGCACCCGCCCCCGTGGCGCCGCCACCGCCGGTCCCGGCGCCGTATCGGCGGCGTAATGGGAGGGGCAGGAAGAACAAGAGGGCGAAGGACGAAGGGCCGCCCCTGCCGTGGGAGGAGTGGGAGGTGGCCAACGACAAGTGGATCGAAGAGCGCATGGCGGCCGGTGCTGTCGAGGAGGACCAGGAACTGGAGGCGGCGGCCGCGGGGCCCGTGCCGGCGGCGGAACCCGCCCCGGAGGTGGTGCTCCGGCTGCTGCGTTTCCAGAAGGAGTGGCTCGCCTGGGCTCTGGCGCAGGAGGCCTCCCCGTCGCGTGGCGGCATCCTCGCCGACGAGATGGGGATGGGGAAGACCATCCAGGCCATCTCGCTCGTCCTCACCGCGCGCCGGCTCCGGCCTCCGGGCCAGCAGGCCTCCTCCTCCTCCTCCTCGGCCACGCCAGGTGGCCCGATGCGCGGGGTCGGGTGCACGCTGGTGATCTGCCCCGTGGTGGCTGTCATCCAGTGGGCGCAGGAGATCGAGCGGCATACTGCCAAGGGCACCGTGCGCCACCTACTCTACCACGGCCCTCGTCGGGCTGACCAGAACTTTGATTTCGACAGCTACGATTTTGTTATTACCACCTACTCCACCATTGAGGCGGACTTCCGGAAGAACATCATGCCGTCCAAGATTCGGTGCCAGTACTGCGATAAGTTGTTTTATCCCAACAAGATGAAGGTGCACTTGAAGTATTACTGTGGACCTGATGCCATGCGAACGGAAAAGCAAGCGAAGCAGCAGAGCAAGAAGTGCGGTAACAGCAAGGTGAAAGGAAAGAGGAAGGGTAACAAGAAGGAAGATGATGAGGATAATAAGGATTTTGTAGAGTTGGGTGATGAATTATCCAGTCAACCAAGGGGTCAGTCACCTCTGCACTCAGTCCGATGGGAGCGGGTTATCTTAGATGAGGTGATTCCTGTGATTGTTATAATGCATTTTTAATGTTTTTGAGAAGCATATAATTTTGATAAGATATGGTTTAAAACTTTGTTTATTGCTGTAAGCAAATGAAAGTGTTAGCAATTCTCAAAATCAGGAGGATATTTCCTCAGAATTATGCAATTTCATGTAGTTTTGATAAGAAAACTGAATACTCAGTTTTGGGAAAACTAGAGGTTGTGCAGGGTTATTTTGTGAGTCCTTGTTTTATCAGTTTTCCTACTAAGTTGATGTGGTCAATAGCCTGATCAAAACCATCCAATGGATGCTGTGCAAAATTTCTTCACTATTTAGCATCTACAATGGAAATATTATGTTTTGTTGAGTTGGATATAAAATTAAGTGGACTCAGGAGTACCTGTTTTTTTTTCAGTCTTGACCTTGTTTTGAAAAATTTGGAGAATAATCTCTGTATTTCAGCAACACACCTTTGTGTGGACTCCATTAGCTCATAATTTGTTTGAATCCGTCCCTAAAAGCATGTCGTTTTAGCTCGAAACATTTGTCCTATAAAGAATGTCGCTGGGCAGGAGGGCTGACAAAAGCAGCGCCGACTTTCATGCCTTATGCTAGAAAATAAAAAGAAAACAAATCACTCCCCTTGACGCCTAAGGTCTTCTCTTCTTGTCCTCTTGTGCTTAAATGATGGGTAGGCTCGCACAGTGCAGGGCTGTTGGATAGGGGTAGCAGTGGTATTGAGGCTCGTCTTGGTTGTTGTGTCCGATGCTAAAATGTCATGTTTTAGGGGACGGAGGAAGTATTTACCTAACAGTCAAATGTGGCAACCTATGTTTTTAAGGCATCGCCTAGGCGATAAGGCGCAACTGAGTCGCCACAGGAAAAAGGTGTCGCCTTACGAGCATAATGCACCCGCTCAATTTTTGCCAAGTCCAAGCTAAATTTGTTAGTAAATCGCTCGATTCTGTCGTTGCCATCATCTCTGCCTTAAAAACATAACTGCTCTATTGGTCTATTCAAATAATCGGCAATAAGTACCTAAGTTTGTACTCCCTCCGTCTCAAATTATAAGTCATTTTGGACTTCTCAAGTTTTCCCAAATTATAAGTCATTCTCACTTCCCGAGACACTTTTTTTCTTTTCCAATACATCTCCACTCTCTCTTTCCTCCTCGTTTTCAGAACATCCCACCTTTTTCACTTTTCTTAATTCCCGTGTCCAGCTCCAAAACAACTTATAAAATGGGATGGAGGGAGTACATAATTTCTGGTGCAATTCCGTCATAGGATGTGTGGTAAGGCGTCGCCTCGCCGCACGCCTTAAGCGCCTAGGTGGCTGGAAGGGGGTGAAACGCTGCGCCTCGCCTTACCGCCTTAAAAACATAGGTGGCAACCACAATCTTCTTTTAATGGATTATTGCATTATGATTTTGTGCAGGCTCACTTCATAAAAGATAGACGATGCAACACTGCGAGAGCTGTTTTTGCATTGGAGTCAGAATACAAGTGGGCACTGAGTGGAACACCCCTGCAGAACCGCATTGGAGAACTTTACTCGCTGGTTTGTACTGATGCTTTAGGAAATAGTCGTACATGACTTCTAGATTATGATTTATTATCTGTTGTTCCTGCAGATTCGCTTCTTGCAAATCTTTCCCTACTCGAACTACTTCTGCAAGGACTGTCCCTGTGAGATACTGGATACTAGGTATGTGCAGAATCTGAGTTCTTTATGAAACTATTCCTGCAAAATTAAGCCTCATTCAGTTGTTTACCTTTCGAATAAAGATAAGGCTTTCTTTTGGTTAAAGAAACATGATTGTGGTGATAAATGGAAACCACCAAACAATTCAGTAAGAATGTAAGCTGTTGCATCACGTAGTCTATGAGTCCTCATTACATATTCTCATTTCTTCACTTGGATTAAAGATCTGACCACCATCTTACCTCCATCCTCATGCAGCATGAAGAAACTTTGTGACTGTGGTCATTCATCTGTTAGGCATTTCTGCTGGTGGAATAAAGTGAGATTTTGCTATATCACCTTCGTTTTCCACATTATTTTTTTGTCACAGCATCATGCTGACTGAACCAATATTTTACAGTACATATCAGCGCCAATACAGTGGAGTCGTGAAGGCCAACAAGCCATGATTCTTCTGAAGGAAAAAGTTCTGAAAGGCATAGTATTAAGGCGAACTAAAATGGGCAGAGCTGCAGATCTTGCAATGCCACCTAAAATTGTGAGTTTCTCTTCGTTGATGCATTTAATGTTCATGAAATTATTGCATTGCATTATTGCCCTGTCGCTCGCCGTTTTTAATCATTTGATATTATATGATAGGTGTCGTTGAGGCGGGACACATTTGATAAAAATGAAATGGAATTCTATGAAGCTTTGTACACTCAAAGCTGCACGCAATTTGATTCGTGAGTCCTCCTGCCCTACTTATGCATAGAAACATGCCAGCAGATATTATGTGGCTGTACTAGAGCCAGTCTTTCTTCTAGCCCTTCAAAATTTTTGTAGCCAATTTCTTTCAACAATAATCCAGCTCTTCTACATTGTAGTTGCTTGATTTTGTGTGTTATACTAGGTCTCCACTGGTTCAATCCAGTTTGAAATGGTGCCCTTTTTTTTAACATGGTTGATGGCATTTATTAAGTTGCTTCCAAATGTTCCATTCATTTTGTCCATTTAGTTCATTCTTATTCATTTTTTTTATTTTTGAC
Organism: Zoysia pacifica; assembly: GCA_001602315.1. NCBI lineage: Eukaryota > Viridiplantae > Streptophyta > Magnoliopsida > Poales > Poaceae > Zoysia > Zoysia pacifica. The sequence goes on along the minus strand of BCLH01000980.1, from coordinate 93,831 downwards.
ATTTATGTGCAGATATGTTGCTGCTGGAACGCTTATGAACAATTATGCTCATATCTTTGATCTTCTAACAAGGTTAAGACAGGTGAGTTGTATAATAAGTTCTACAGGTGCACATATTTCCTTAGCCAGATGTAAAGTGCCCAGTATGCCTTGTTTGCATATATGGGCAACATAAATAATCATTCATGTGCAATTAATCTACTTTACCTGGGACCATTCAAAGTCATGATGGTTTCATAAAGAACATCATCTTTACCTAATCTTCATTAACACATGTTACTTGTGACACAAAATTGCAGGCTGCTGATCATCCTTATCTCGTAGCATATTCTAAAACAGCAGGACCACGTGAAGGATTGACAAATGAAGGAATTGAAAGCCAGTGTGGTATATGCCATAATGTGGCTGAAGATGTTGTGGTAAGCAGGTCGCCACATCCAAAAAAAAAAATCTAAGAATGTATAATAAGCATGTCCGCTGTTATATTTTTTTCCACTGATTATAAGCTAACCTTTCTATCACTACAATGACTTTCTTATGAAGGTTACCTCTTGTGACCATGCATTCTGCAAAACTTGTTTGATAGACTATTCGGCAACTCTGGGGAATGTTTTGTGCCCATCATGTTCACAACCTCTTACTGTGGACCTGGCAACACAAAATTCGGGAGAAAAGATTACTGCGAGTGCCAAAGGTCGCAAACGTTCAGGAATATTGAGCAGACTAGGGAACCTTGCAGATTTTAAGACAAGTACAAAAATTGATGCATTGGTATGTCGGAAAACTTATTATTAGTATTATTACCATTTCCTTGCAATTTGCTGTAATATGTTTTGATGCTTGTATATATTCATCGCAATGAAGGAGCAAGGTATAGTGAAAGCTGAAGCTGTCGTTAAGGTTTCATTTAAATTGGGTCGATTTGGTGCATAGGGGAGCTAAGGACAGTGCATTAGTCTGCATGTTTGTGACATAGGTTGGGAGTTAGGGACAGTATATACATTCATGATTCATGTTTATTTAGAATTCACAATTCAGAGCTCAGGGTGGTTGGGGCACATGAGCTTGAACATACTTGTGGCCCTGGACGTCTATGCAGTGCATTTTGGTTGTCAGGTATCTGCTGCACTAGCACTGCACTAGCAGTGAACCACTAACAATTTTGACATTCATATGTTTTGGGGGCGGGAGGGGACTGTTATTTTATGGTTGTGCTCAAACAGTTTTCCTTATCCTGGCAAGGAATCTTTAGAGAAGAAGTCACTGTGGTTGTAATGGTGTACCCAAGTAATTTCGAATTCACAACCAATAGGCAAATTTTGGTAAAGATTTATTGTTGAACTTTCTCCCCATTATGCAGAGAGAGGAAGTAAGAAACATGATTGAGCACGATGGTTCTGCCAAAGGGATTGTGTTCAGCCAGTTCACATCATTCCTTGATTTGATTCAGTTCTCCCTGGAGAAGGTAAAGTTTTGGAAAACATTTAGTTGTCTTTCACAGGGATGCAAGTGTGTACCCAGTGGGTAGTTGTGGGTCAAGCCTCTAGTTTATTTGATGTCCTATCAAATTTTGGTGGATGTCAGTTTTAGTTCATTTTATAGAGTTTGGGTCGACCCATTGACCCACAAAATGGAAAACTTGCATCCAAAGTCTTTGATTGCAGCTACGTTTGTCGAGTACTGATATTTAAGATGATTTGGTAGTCTGGCATCAAATGTGTCCAACTTAATGGAGGCATGAACATCAATGAGAAGGGAAGAGCCATAGACACCTTCACCAATGATCCAGACTGCAGGATATTTCTTATGAGCCTGAAAGCAGGAGGAGTAGCTCTGAATCTCACTATAGCATCACATGTGAGCTTAGAATAGCTGCTTCCTTTTTTTCACTTTTACACAGCAATAAGTCTTAAACTGCTGTCCTCTTTTTGTAACATTGTTGTGTGGTTAGGTTTTCTTGATGGACCCGTGGTGGAATCCAGCAGTGGAGAGCCAAGCACAGGACCGAATTCACCGAATTGGGCAGTTCAAGCCAATCAGGTTTTTAACTTGCTGCTAAATTTGTGACACCATTTGGCATTTTTGCCATCATATCCTTAAATCCCCTGACTTTTCTTTCCTTTCGATGGTGGTATTGCAGAAGCATGAGGTTTGTTATTAAGGACACTGTTGAAGAGCGTATATTGCAACTCCAAGAGAAGAAGCGACTGGTGTTTGAAGGGTAATAACCTCTTCTCTACTTTTCACGCCTCGTCTTTCTGTGCTTCATGGTCCCCTGCCTGCTTACCTAATGATGTCCTCGGTGTTCGCTGCAGCACGGTAGGTGACTCACCAGAGGCCATGTCGAAGCTTACAGAGGCTGACCTGAGGTTTCTCTTCCAGAACTAACCGTTTCTGAACAGAGCTTCAGATTAGCAGCGAAATTTAGGGTGTGTTTGGCATGGCTCCGGAGTTTAACTCTAAAGTTTAAAAATTTAGCCAAACACCTCAGCTCCACAAAATTGTGGAGCAATGGAGTCCCAATACAATTTTTTGAAGCACCTATTTTCTAACTCCAGAAGTACTCAAAATAAAAAAGCTTTAAAGTTCAAAATAATTACTCATTTTTGTCACTCGTTACACAATTATCAACAAACCGTTCTTTTTTCTTCTTGTCAACTTCGATCTCTTTTCCTACTCCGCCATGACGCAGCCCCAGCTCGCTCACCGGTCCCTAGGCTCCGATTCGCTCACCGTTCCCAGGCCACGATGCCTTTTTTTTATTATGTCTATTTCGGTGATGGCATATGAATGTAATCTTGGTTAATTTAATTTTCTTTGAGTCGAAAAAAAAATCAATGTGTTGATTAAAAAAATTATTATGTTGACCGATTGACCAATGCTAATACTAAATGATACTTTATTCGTTTTAAAATAAGTGAAGTTTTTTATTTTTTAAAATTGATGTTTGATTATTTGTTTTATTTAAAAATTTTATAAAAATACAAAAATTATTTAGACAAAGTTAAAGTATTTTTAATATTAAATCATTTTATAATAAAATAAATAATATTTTCACAATTTTTTTAATAAGAAAAATGGTCAAAAGTACAGGACATTTATTTTGGTGGAACGGAGAGAGTATGAATTAGTTCATATATTGTTAATAAATAATTAACTAACTAAAGGTAATAATGATCATCAATCCAATAAACTCTTTTTTTGTAAGTTATAGTTATCTATCTAACAAAACATAAAACTTAAGAGAGTTTTGAAACAGAGCTGCTGTACAGTAGAGCGCAGCCCTGTCAAACACGTTTCTAAGGAGGCGGCAGACACTAAGAATTTCTTCTCAGTTGGATGTAGGACTGTAGGATATTCTAGAGTTGTGATCCATCGCGGGGTATGCTAAAAAAGTGGACCAGTTGTGATCCTGATTATCGTTTTTGCGGAAGGAATTTCGTTTGGCATGCCAGTTCAGTCAGTATCAGGATGGTTTGAGATGCAAAAACTGCAGGTGCGAACAGCTCCACTTGGTTGGTGGCGGCGGGGAACATGCCGCATGTGTGTTGTGGTCGTGGAGAGTACTGATTGAATTGAACGGATCCTGCCTCTGCGACATGACCAGACACCGGGGGATGCTTGATTTGCTGATCCCGCCGCGTTAGTCTGGGCCCTTCCTTCAACGGCAGGTGATTTTGTAGGCAGTCTAGCGGATGGATGGTGGGAGGTGGGTGGACCATCCGTCGAAAGGCTCGGCCTGGTGTTGTTTGCTGCCTTTTAGGGAGTGACGACGTCCGGACCGTGCTGCACTGAAGACGTGGACTGAACATTCCGTTCCCGAACGAGAGGCGGCTCCGTCACCTGCTGCCCGCAGGTAGGCAGCCAGCGGGCACCCTACGGTCAATGAGCACAGCTCGCCCGCAGCTTCCGACCCTGCCGACATCCCGTGAATCGTGATGGCAGGCAGCTGGTCCACGTCTGGAGAGGGACAGGCTGCCGTCCCTCGTCAGCGTGAGCGTGGGCCTCGTTCGTGGATCCTGCTCGCTCGTGCGCGCACGCAGCGGCGCGGCGCGGAACGAGATCGGGACTGGGACAGGCACGAGCCGCCAGCGAATAGACTCGACACCGCGTCGTCTTCTCCGTATCAGCAGCCGTCGGTCACGGGGATTCGCGCGCCCAGATTTGGCCGTGCGTCTGTCTGTCCAGCAAACACCGGCACGAGTACAGCACGGCAGCGTCCGTCAAAACAGCGGCGTCGGCCGATTGGCAGGCAGGCCACGAGTGGTCGGTCCGGCGTACGTAGCCCCTTCGACCCTCGTCACGTTCTTTTCCCTTAAATCAATCTGCTCACTGAGTTTCTCCAAGGACGGGCCCGTCCGTCAACGTCACCAAACTCAGCACCAATCAACAGGGAGCCAAGCCAGTGAAGTGCAGCCATCCATCGATGGCATCAAGTACTGCTACCGAGGCCCAGCACTATAATATTGTCACGGCTTTGCTTCACGGCGGGGTTGCGGCACATCGCATCACCCCGGCCCGTCTAATTGACAGCCGCTTGCGTGAGGCCGAAGAGAGAGGAGTGTACGCGCGCACGGGAAGCGTGTCCTCTGCGCCGTCACGCCTGCGCACGCGCGGCCGTCGACGAAGACAGCAGCTCCACCCGCGGCCCTGCAGTGACACACCCTGCGACAAGCCATGGTCCTCGCCGAGCTTGAGGAAGGGCCGGCGCGTTCGTCACGCCGTGCATGAACGCCACCGCGGGCGTCATCGTGGCTCCGAGGTCGGCTCCAACGAGCGCCGGCGGGCGCGCCAGAATCCTTGCCAAGGAGATCCTCTGCGTCGAGAACCGCGTCGTCGTCTGCTGCACTCCATCGCTCGGCCACTCGTCATCAGCGGTGGCGCGCCATCCCGCACCCGCTGCCAGTACCAGCCCCGTGATAGGCACCGCACGGTCCGCACGAAGCTGCGAAGCCAGGTACGAGCAGCGTTTACAAAACCGGCGGGTTTTCAGAAAAACCGATGACGGTCTAGTCCGGTATTATCGAATCATCGGTTTTGTTAAAAATTATATCGAAGTATTGTAGCAAAACGGTAAACCGATCAGTTTGACCGCTAATCGACCGGTTTTTTTCGAAAATCAAAATCAAAACTGTAACGGTTTTGAAAACCTTGAAGCAACTGCTCACAGATGTTTTTATACAGTGGGGCTCTATCTGCAGATTTTGAAGAGCAATTTAACTTTGGATCCGAGTAGTGGGATTTACCCGCCGTAAATAACTACACCCTACGTTCTTAAATTATCGCTGTTGTTGACTTTAACATCAATTTTAACTATTATTTTATTAAAAATAATTTATAAATATAAAATTATAAATTATTATTCAAATAACTTTAACAATAAAGTAAATTATAATAAAATTTATGATATTCATAATTAATGTTAGAAGTCAACGATGATAATAATTTAAAAACAAAGGGAATACGATGCTGCTGTAAACAAATCACCTCGAAGCATGATTGCCTTTTGTTTCTAAATCTTCAGTACCTGTAAATATAAGAACAAACTAATTAAATCATGCGCATGCACCTAACGTCCTAACCCAGAGCCAAATGCGCAGTGCATCCGGTCAGATCAGCTTGTTAGGTGCGCTGAAGTTCAGTAGGGGGGGTACTGTTCCGGAGTCGTGCACTCTTGATGACCGTCAGCTTCTCTTCCCGTCCCGCCGAAACAGTGCCGTGTGGTCCTCCGGCGAGGAGGTCGCTGCCAGCGCCGGGGCCCGGAGACCCGGACCACCGCCTGTCGGGATGGCCATTGGGTGGTGCTCGCGCCGTCGCAGCAGCCACGCGCTCTTGTCCGAGCTTGTTGGACAAAAGTGATTCAGAATTTCTAGATCCAAGCCGCGTCGTGGGGATCGGCTGAGGAGGAGCTGCGCTCCGGCGGGGGGCTGCGCGTCCAGCCACAGCCACGAGGACGACCTTCTTCCCGGCCGGCCGTGGTTCTCTCTCCCTCTCGCAAGATTCGTTCGTCGCGTCCTTAATTAAGCCACGCGATTAGGACTAGTAGCTGCTGATAATTCAACACCGATGGGTGATCTGTCCATCGGGTCCAGAAGAAACCGCAGGAGTCCGCGACGGAGACGAGCAGGGATATCACTCCCAGGGTCTCTCACTGATATCGTCCGACGTGACGTACTGGGTTGGACGTGCTCGCCGTCGGCTGCCAGTCGCCGCCGTCCGTTGCCTGACATACAGGTGACGCGCAGTAGTACTACTCCCTCCTACTTCGTAGGACGTACTACCAAGCAGCCTGTCTATACTGCGCTCGGAAGTCAACCTGGTGCGTCGCGAATCGCAAGCACGCCTGCTGAATTATGTCGCTAGTACTAGTTCCCGAGTATGCCCGCCTGCTGCCTTGCGACTTTTGACGACGTAGTACTCCTGCCCAGCGTTTTTAAAATCCCTACAATTTCGATGTCGGAATCGGTCCATTTACCGTTTTCCTTAAAATACTTTTGATACGATTTTTAACGAAAATCAATGATTTGATAATATCGAATCGAATCGATTTTATCGGTTTTTATGAAAATCGGTCGGTTTTAAGCGGTGGTTTTGTAAACTCTGTTTGCCCCGAGAAAAAAAACATTGCTAAAAAATAGTACTACTTCATTGGACCAAGCTAGTAGGTTTTGGAAGACCTGAAAATTGACGATATTCAAATTCAGTTTAAAATCATGTCCACTGAAAAACAACAGCATGTTGCGTATAAACTGCATACGAGATTCTGCCTGGGACTACGTGGAATTTGAATACCGACATCATGTGATCGCTAGTCAACAGATGATTAAAGAAAGCAATACAAAATTAGAGGAAACTATGAACATTTTCCTGGTGCAAGGTAAAGCGTGTGCCCCTAGCAGGCCATGTGGGAAAGGGAAAAACTGGACCCGGCCAAAGACGGGATTAGATTTATATCGAATATAAAAAGGAATAAAAATTGTCGCGCCGTCAGAAAAGATCGAAAGCAGAGAGAAAAAAATAACAGGAGAGAGAAATGCGAAAGCGACTTGATCCAGTACCCATGTAGACCTGTTCCATGGACCAAAACCCATGAAACCCATGTAGACCTTGGCGGCAAACTGGCAACTCAAATATTTGGTTGTAGATCAGCATTTGAATCCGACACATGTCCGACATAGATGAAAATCTGCTTTTGCCTGAAATTGCATGTAAAAATAGAAACTTTGTGATTCATCGATGCAGAGCGGTCTAATGTGGACGTACAAGGTATAGCATTGTTCATTGTACTAAATTTATTCAAAGTGTAGATTTTGTAACAAATTACTTACAATATATATTTCATACCATATACTACCATAATATATACTGCAGTATTTACTAAATTACATGTTGACAGCTAGTTCTATGGCCATGAATCTTGCTGCCTAAACAATTTAATTGTCTCATCAATGGTTGAAAAGTACTTGTTTTTTATTCGATTCTTAATCCATAGCAACATTAATCAGTGAAGAGCTAGTGATTACATTTAAAAATAGTAAATGTATTTTTCTTATCTTTTAGAGTCATCGTAGGAGTATTAGGGTTTGTGTTACTAAAAAATTAATGATATCCTTATCATTCGTGAAAAGGAACTATATTACTTGCCATGTGTAGTTTCTCACCTAATTACTAAAAATTCAGTTTTTACATTATTCATGTATAGTCTACATGTTGTTCCCACTTGTGGAAGCAAAATAATGAACTTATCATATAAAACGACTAAAAGGCAAAGATACTACAAACGCAACATTTTGATTTTCAATCTTATGAGCACATTGAAAAAAAGTTTAGCCAACTATCTATTTGTAAATAATAAGACTGTTTCATTTTAGGATACAATAAATTTAGCATCAATGATCAAATGAGAATTTTCTTCATACTGTAATAATTTCATCATATCAGTTGAGTTTAAGTATTACTAATATTAGTAACTGTTCTCAAACCCAAGCAAGAGCATGTGCAGAGTTAGAGTAACTAAAATTGAGAGATTTTTCTTACGTGCTTCTGGAAAAACTCCCAATTCCTTGTGTGTCTCCGAAAAACTGATTTTTCTTTCTGTGCTTCCGCTTGAGATTTTCATTCCACTATATGCCACTCCTGAGTGATTTTCTTTTATCTTTTAAGGATTTGTTTTTTTCTTCAGCATAGCTTAATGAAAGGCAACTTCTATTGCTTCAATATATGTGCCAATTTTTATGATGATATAAAATAAAACAATGAATACTTTTTGTTATTAGATCCACTGCAAATGTAATATATATTAAAAATTAAAATTTTCACATAGATTTAACTTACCTTTATTTTTAGATGTGTTAAAGAACTTGATAAATTTTTTAAAAATCTCAGTAATTCTCTTTTGTGATCTAGTATTTTATAAAAAATATATTAGTTACATCTTCATTGAAAAAATATTTCAAGGTATTTTTTACTTTGGAGTGATATTTAGGAAAATAAAAATCGCAAATGGTGCGGAAAATTATTTCTTTTTTCAAGGACACAAAGGAATTGTAAAATTTTCGAGAGAAACAATTCTCTCACTATAATTCGTCACTCCAACAGTATTACGGGCGGCAAAAATTTCACTCTTCCATGGACCGCGCCCATCGTCTTCCGGAGGAGAGAGAGCAGCAGCCGCCGTAGTGGTTGGTGCAAGTCGCTAGGAGAGAGAGGAGATCGGGACAGGGGGAGAGAGAAAAAAAATAAGGAAAGGTGGAGCAAGAAAGAGAAGCCAAGCTAACCATACCCAAGGAGGCCAAGAAGCGGACGGCAGCTGCCATGCCGCGGTCGCCTTCCCCGGAGAGGCACCCGCCTCTGCGCCGGAGGGGCAGCGGCGCTTCCCATATGCAGCTCCACAACCACCACCATCACCAGCTCCGACGCTCGCCGTCGCCGCCGGCTCAACGCTCGCTCCGCCCGCGCCGCGCCGCCGCCGCGTCCTCCCGTCCGCTCGTCGACGACTTCTTTCCCTTTCCATCGTCACCGTCTTCGTCGCCATCCCGGCCCCGCCAGCGGAGACCGTCGCCGGAGCCGTCCAGTTCCGACTCTGGCGGCGGCGGCGGCGGCGGCGCTTCGACGGCCTCGGACCGCCGCCGGCGCAAGCTCAAGCTCGTCGTCAAGCTCTCCCAGCTACCTCCGGACCAGCACCATCGCCGGGCCCCACCTCCACCCCTGTACTCGGACGACTCAGACGGGGACGAGGAGGCGCGGGAGGACGGCAGCGGTGACGAAGAACAGGTCAAGCCGCCCAAGAAGCGCCGGATCGAGCCGCGAGGCGACAGATCTCGTCATCGTGAGGTCGGAAATCTCGCCGGATTAGCCGCCAACCTTGTCCTTGCTTCACCGTGCAGCTGGTTGCTAACGACAGATCTGCTCATCGTGCAGGTTAATGGTGCAAGGAGCGACGCTGCGAGCGCCCCGCGGACGAAGCGGCTCCCGGTGCCAGGTTCGATTTACTTGCTGTTTGCTTGACCTCTGCTTGCTCAATGATATCATTTCGAGCTCTTTCTTCGCTGGAAAATTGATTCTTTGTTTTGGATTGGATTTAGGGACGTTGCGAACGACCCCACTGCCAGACCGAAATGCGTTGGAGATGATTCTTGACAAGCTGCAAAAGTGCGTATTTCAACATCTTTTGATGAAAGCACGGAATGGGTTTTGTTGTTTTAACACTTGATGAGCATGATTTTTTTATTTGTTACTGTTTGATTCTACAGGAAGGATACATATGGAGTGTTTGCGGAACCAGTGGACCCGGAGGAGGTGGGAGCCTTTCTTTTTCTTGCCATGTTTGCTCGAGTTGCAAATTAATATGGGATAGCTATTGAGTATGACAATGCGTTGGTTGATGATGCAGTTGCCTGACTACCATGATGTGATTGAGCACCCAATGGATTTCGGTACCGTGAGGAGGAAGCTTGCCAGGAACGTATATTGCTCATTCGAGCAGTTTGAGGTCAGACTACTTGATTTCGTCATGTGCTAGCAGAGTACGATGAGAAACGCTAGTGTTGTATTGCCATTTGTTGTTTTTTTTTTGGATTGGATTGTTGGGGTGAATGACACTTTTCAATTTATTCCTTTTTTGTCTTTGAGCGTTATCGTTGGCCTCAGCGTTACTCATCTGGTTTGTCGTCAAGCCTGATAAAGCGCAAACTTCTAGAATACATAACAAAATTGGAACCACGTTTCTATGTCTTACCTTTCAGAATTTTTTTTTGCATGTGGGAGAAGGGTTTAAAGCCTCTTTTTTTCCCTATTTCAATATATTACGCATGTGTGCTGAAATTTGTAAAGTTTTTTTTTTCTGTTAAACCGCATACTTCCTCATGCAAATGCTTACGGCATTTACCTGTATTATTCTATTCTCTAAAGGTACTATTGTTGCAATAGTAAAGTAGGATTTTGCTGGTCATTGGCTGTAAGGCTTTTTATCAGTGTAATTATTGGTGCATTGTGTAAATACTTAGTATTCATGGTTTTCTTGTTGTAGCATTATGCTCATTGGCTGTACGTTTTTTTGGCACTGTTTTTAGATCTTGGATGCTTTATTATTGTTGTTAAATGGTACAACAAAGAAAACACCGCAGCAAGAATAGACTGATTCAAGCCTGGTGAGATTTAGGAAATTCAATTTGACTTAAATCAAAAGAAAACACCATAGAAAATGCAATCTTGCTGTCAAAATTATGAGCTTGCTCAGTGTCTCTTGAGAACACTTTTATTTCCCATGTTATCAGGTATACATGTGCAAAATGTGTAATGGCGCTCTCACCTCCAAATTGGGTAAACTGTTTGCAAATCAGTATCTAAAAAGGCAGAGAAAGTAAGCGAGCTGTTGGGCACCCTCTAGCGCCTAGGCGGTCTTAGGCATTTGTACTTTTGGCTTAGAAATGTGAAAAGATAGAAAAAATAAGGAAAACATTACATATGACCACAAAATTATTCAAAAATATAGGGGGAAATGCTTAATTAGCAGCTTATTGGAAAGCAAAGCGGTGGTGCTCCGCGCACCTAGGCGTCAGCTTTTTTAAACAGAGATTGCAATCGCATCCTAGCATTCAGTTTTTGTCCACCATCATGTGTCATTATCCATCCTGATCTAGTCTGAATGTGGTCTATTACCTACTCACTACATGTCATGCTTCTTTAAATTGCAGGATGACGTCTTCTTAATTTGCAGCAATGCAATGCAGTATAATGCACCTGATACAATTTACTTCAGACAGGTATGCAAACAGTCACTGGGAAAATTTGCTATCCAAATATTGTAAAAAAAAAATTGATGTTTGAATATTTGCATTGAACATTTCAAGCTATGCATATTTGTGCAGGCCCATTCCATACAAGAGCTGGCAAGAAAGAAGTTTCAGGGTCTGAGAGATGAGGGCATAGCTACAGAAAACCAGATAAAGAGTGAATATAAATTTAGGTCAAACTCTTGCAACAGAGAACCAATTAAGAAACCTGTTTTGAGGTATTCAGATGATGATGTAGGCTTCCTGCCCCGCAAAGGGCAAGTTAAGAGACCCAATTTAAAAGGTTCAGAAGATACGAGTTTCAAAGGTCAATTTAAGAAACCTATCTCCAGAACTTTGCAAGATGAAAGCTCCTTAATCCACAAAGAGCGAGTTAAGAAACCAATCTCCAGAAATTCAGAGGGAAATTTAAGTTCATCATTCCACATAGAGCGAGCTAAGAAATCAGTTTCCAGAAATTCAGAGGATGATCTGAGCTCTTCGTTACAAAAACAGCAAGTTAGGGAAGCAATTTCTACAGATTTAGAAAATGATGAAGGCTCCTCTTTCCACAAACAGAAAATCAAGAAACCTGTTTCGCAGAGTTCAAAAGATGAGTTATCATCCCGTAAAAAACACATTAGGAAGCCAATTTCCTTAAATAGAGAAGGTTCATATTTGTCATCCTCCAAAGAGCCAGTTGAGAACTCAGTTTGTACAAATGGAGATGATGCAGGTGCTATACCCACAAAAAGGTTGGGTGAGACACCCATTGGTAAAAACAAAGAGGACCTTGACCACTCCCGTCAATATTCTTCTAGGAAATATATTCGTAGAGATGGACAAGATGATGTAGGTTATTCTTGCAATGAACAAGCTGTTACGGAGCCCAATCATGTGAATAGCCAAGGTGGCCTTGGTTCAGATGCTTCTGGTGCGACAATTGCATCAACAGGAGATGGTTCTAATGGATTAAGTGTGTCACAGTCTCATGCTAACGAACCTGCAGGCTGTACGATAGCCAATGGAAGTTTGGATAAAGATATCAACTCTCGACTAGATGAGATCAGATCTGAGAAGACTGACGACATTTCAGGTACTGTGGAATCAACTCTTTGGGTGAAGCAATCCGTTAGTGAACCTCATGATTGCTACACTTGTGTTCGTGACAATGAATTACAATTTGAATTAGTATTTTTATCATAACTCTCTAGGTTTGATGAGTGGATGAATATGATATGCCCCTTACAGTAAGAAACTATACTTCAGAAAAGGTTATGATCATATAATGTATACGCGTGTTTGAATGTTCAATCTCACATATGGGACACCTTTGAACATTTCGCTTTTGTTACAATCAGTGCTGTTCCTGAATCACTTACAGGCTTACAGAATATATGAATCATAGTCAATTCCTTAGCTGGATAGATAGTTGTGCCCAGCCACTCTTGGCTTCTTTAATCTTCCTTTTTGGATTTTTATAACTCCTTCATTACAGGGAGTTTTTTTTTGCTCTTTGTACCTTTTTATAATATATTACCATAGACCATAGTGGGGACTTCCCTGCTGTAGAATTTTTTTTTTAATATAAAAAAGATGTAGTTGAGTTGATATGGCAGAATGACATGAGAAATTCAATAATTCATTTGATTACTTTGTACAGCTAAATGATCATATCAGCCTCACTTTTTGAATTCTAATGATATTCTTGTCTTTCCATCATCTTTCAGCCAAGCCTAGCTACAAGTCAATTGTGGTTGATGAGACTAGACGAAAAACTTATGATACATTTGAAGAACAACTTTCATTGGAATCTAATCCTGTTTTTGATGTTTTCGCTGCGGAACCGAAAGAGCTTGTTAATGTATGTTAATGCAGAATGTTACTTGTTCTTTTTTAATCTTATTTTTGTTTATGTTGGCTCAATTGGTTAAATATGTGTTTCAGGTTGGAATTCATACCGATCATGTGTATGCATATGCACGAAGTCTGGCTCGTTTTGCTGGTTCACTTGGTGCTCAAGGCTGGAGAATTGCATCCGAGCGCATTAAGCAAGCATTGCCTGCTGAAGTGAAGTATGGCCGTGGTTGGGTTGGAGAGTATGAGCCTCTGCTACCACCAGTTCTGATTGTAAATGATCATTCTAGAAATTTGAAGAGCTCTGAGGGAAATGTGAGAAGGAATGCTTCTGTGCCTAGAGATAATGAGAGATTCAGACAAAAAAATCCAAAAGATACGAGTTTGAGTATGCTTAACAGAATAGATACTGGAAATAATGTAGTTGGGGTGCCTGGTCCACTTGAAAGCCCAGAATTAAAGCCAAGAATATTTGGTGTTACTGCTGAGCCCTTACCCAGGAATGGTGATGCATTGTTGCCATGTGAGAACCATAGAGTGCCTGGTAACGTTGGAAAAGCTAAAAGAAGATCCAATGAGCGGATTAAAAAATGTAACTCATCGTCTAGTGCCCGCCCTCTTGAAATGCAACCGCAGAGGCCTGGATGCTCAAAAGGAGCTTCTTCAGGCATGTTTGATATGCCTTCCTTGAACAAAGTGACTGGCCAGCCTAGACCATTTATCCAACCACCAGAAGCAGTCAGGACCAAGCAAATCTCAAAAAGGAATACACCGATCGAACCAGCACCACAGCAGCTTGAGTGTGCAAAAGGTATTTCTAGTGTGCATGATATGCCTACCTTGCATGGGCAGCCTAAGGCCTTCCTCCAGTCACAAGACGAATGCACTCAGCCTAGAAATGAAGCCACCTGGGTATACCATGGGCGACCTGGTGATGGAGCATCCAGCAAAAGCAGACCATCTACTAGTGTTGGATTTGTCTCTAATAATCAAGCAGTGAATTCATCAAATTTTGCAATGAATGTGAGCGGGCAAAAGAATATCAGTGACCATGCAAAATCTGTGGGATCAACTGCAATGCCTGGCCAGGCAAATATACCAAACAGAGGACATGATGCTCCACGGAACATGTTCTTAGCATTTCCAGGAGCTGTTAGGGAGAACCAGAGCATTCCGTCTGCTCCAGTGGCTCAGTCTTGGATCTCATTTGGTGCTTCTTTGGAGAACAAACCAGCTGTTGTCAGCCCGACTTTCCTTGACAGTAATCCTAGTTGGAAGATGCCATCTGGAAATGTTCATCCTCCTGGTGACGCTAAAATAACTGCTGTTCCTCAGTTTTTTAGGCAACCTATTCAGGTAGTTAAAGAAAGCCAGTCTCAAAACAAGGGTTTGATGATATTTCCGCAGTTGGTCCAGACAGATTTCTCAAGATCACAGAGCCAACCACAATGGCAAGGGCTGGTTCCACACTTGCAACAGAAGCCAAGCAAGGATGTACTCCGTCCAGACTTGAACATTGGGTTCCCGTCTCCAGGTTCGCCCCCAACGCGGCAGTCTTCTGGCATCAATTTAGAAGCACAACAACCAGACCTTGCATTGCAGTTATGAGCTGGGAGCAGGCAATGAAGTACATTAGACCGCTATGTTTTATATCAGAATCACTAAGCATGTAATGACATGCAGAGCTCAGGTTCAAAAAAGGATGAAAACAGCGTCGGGGCATCCGTTAAATAGAGTGGCGACGATGACAGGGATCAGGATTCACCTGCCAATGCAATTGTTGTGACTCATGAACCCATCCCGTCGCTGTGAAAGATATCAGAAAACGGATGGAGAACACAGCTTAGAATCAAATCATGTATATCCGTGGCATTTTGACCAGTGCTAGGCACTGAGCATTCGGAGAAATGCTGGTGAAATATTTGTAGGTAGCATTCGAGCACAGCTCGTGGCCCAAGTAATACAGCTTTCTTCGGTGGAAATTTTGCACCAGAACTTAGGGCATCATCCACTCAGTAGCGTAGGTTCTCGGGGTTCTCCCCTGCGTAATGACCAGTGTCATTGTATGTTGTAAATGGTTAAGCATTGAGTAGATTGTTAGAGTAGAGCAGTTTTCGTAACCCCTTCTGAATGAAATATTTTCTGCTTCGTGATCTGCGCCAGGAACTGGGTTCCAGATCCATTCGGTTCAGATGGCAATGCTGAATGCAAAATGTTTGCCATTTTTCTCATGGTGATGCTCCTCTGGGTTGGTTTTAACTTCAGTTATTTTAATACATTGTAGATGGTGAAGTTTAATTTACATGACGCCACATCTGAGTAATATGTATAAGCCACAAGCTCTCGTTATCTCGAAGCCTCTTTCTCCATCGTGCTACAATCCAGATTGGCGGAAAAGAGAGCGGTCCTCTACGCCAGTGGCTCCTGCGGTCTTCCTTGCCTCCGATGCCCTCCGGGCGGCGAGAGGTGGGGAAGATTGTGGAGAGGTTGCCGACGGATGGTTTTAGTCCTAGGTCCTGTAGTTTTAGGTGCTCTAGGTCCACATCGGTGAGGCAGCGGCGGCGGCATGGTCTAAGAATAAGTCTTCTCTGGCTCCGGTGTCTCCGACGAGCTTGTGGAGGTGGGGCTTGACGTCGTCGACCCTTGTACAGGAGGAGTAGTTCGCTCCTGTGCTTCCTCAACAAAGGAAAATTTTTAATTCTTAGTACCAAATACATCGATCTTTTAATGTTTACCACTAAATTCGTAATCTTTTTATTTGAAGCTACTAAATATATTTTTCACTTTAAAACATATCATTTCTTTGAAATTTTAACATTTTTAGTATTTTATATTATGTTATTATATTGTGTAATAATACATTATATTTATTATATTATGTTTAGTACTATACTATTAACATAATTTAAGCTCAAATTTTGTTTATTTTAACACAATTTAAAACAACAAAAATAATTAAAATTTTGAAGAAATAGTATGTTTTAAAGTGAAAAACGTATTTAGCGGCTCTAAATAAAAGGTTTACAGATTGAGTGGTAAAGATTAAAAGGACTAATGTATTTAGTGGTAAGAATTGAAAATTCTTCAAAGAAAAAGCTGGTGGCGAGGTTCTACGGACTAGTTCTTCTTTGGCTAGTCCGAGGGAGGGCGGATCTGGTGGTCTTGCTCGCCGGTGCTCAGTGAGAGGGCCGGATTTGTTTGGGGTGCGTCTCTTTTCGCCTGGCAGATAACTATTTTCAATGGATTGCGGCTCTCCTCAAGACAAAACGGTTGCGGCCTTTGGTTCCTTGAGGCACGCGTCGATGTCACTCCTCAGCGTCGACGTTCTTAGCAACGTTGGCGTTGAGTTGGCTCCGGCGGGCACAGTGTGCGCCTGTTTTTTAGAGTTCTTTGTTTTCTGTACGGGATTTGTGTTTGTAGCTTCTTGACTTATAAATACAGATATCTTTTATAAAAAAATATGTATAAGCCACAAATTTCTCACATTACTGTAAATTCTGTGAAAACTGAACAAAATAGCTAAATAAGAAGCCGAAACAGGGTTCACAAATCAAGTGAAAACTGGTTTGTTTTTGTGACAATAGGTCAAACTGGTTCGTCTCGTTTCACTGGATGAATGGTATTTGTAAAAAAAAAAAACCGAACATGATACTGTAGAAATAATAAACCGATTGATTTTATCAGTTAACCAGATAGTTCTCTACGCTGTTAAAAATCCTTCGGCTAACGGTTCTATAAACCCTGCCCAGAAGCCGGTGGACTGCTTGCAAGCCACTCTTACTGGGCCTTCAAATATAGCGGGCTGTTTATGGGTCGATTATTATGCGGCTCAAGCAGTTTGCTTTGAGCCGCAGTTTGCTTTGATTCGTGGACCGGCGGTCTGTTTGTGCAATCATGGGATATGAAAAATACGGGTTTCTGTGCAGGTGTCGAAACTGTTTTATTTATTTGCATGTCCTCTTTAAGCGATAAATAGTGTGTCAAAGCAATCCTCTACCCTATTACTAAGGCTGAAGCACAACTATACCAATGCTCTGAAAAGAATCAAGACAAACACACACCAGGGTCTCAACGTTATGCGTAAATACCATCGGAGTTTTATACCCTGTGCAAAAAGGATTTTACACTTGTAACGCTCTCAAAACAACAGCAAACAACACACTCAAGAGAGAAAGGAACAGACGCCAACACCTGCGGTTGCCTTCCGATAACAAGAATGTAAGCAGAAACAATCCTCAACATAGCATGTTAACCTCATTGTCTGCCATGTCAAGATGTCATGTCAGGGGCCGGCGCGAGGGAAACGGAAGACAGCTTCTGGATCAACATCTTAACAGATAATGAGCTTGCATCGTCATCAGCTTGGATATTCTTGTGCGGGACTGGAATGTTCTCTTTTGATGCTTGATGTGTGACCACCAGTGGACTGTTCTGGTGCACGAAAGCTTCATTTTCGATTACCTCGACAACTTCCGTTTTCACAACATTGAGATCGGACACTTCAAAAGGTTCTGCTCCTGCTTTTGCAACTTCAAGAGCCACCACCTTATCTGCTTTGCTTTTCAAAGGACTGCTTTCCTCATGAGGTGCTTCTGTTGGTCTTAGTTCCTGTTGTTCCAAGGTGGATGCTGGAGTGTTCGTAGTCTGGGTAGAAGATAGATGAGGGTTCGGTGTGCCAGGCATAGAAAGCTGAATCTTCGTGGGCCACCCTTGCACCTGTGTAACAATGTTTTCATCAATGGATTTCTCCTGAAGATATACACAGCAATATTGTTAGAAGCATATAGAGAAAGGGCATTTACATCAGAAAGAACATTGAAATAAAATGAACATACAGCTTCATGTTCAGCCACAACTGGGCCAGTCTCATGTGAGCATGCTTCATGTTCAGCCACCTTTACCCCCTCAGTTATCGAAGCAATGGTTTTCATTTGTGCATCTAGGCTAGGTTCAACTTCCATTTGTGCAACTTTGAGAGGCACCATCACCATCGCCTCACTTGTGGAAGCAATTATTTCATCATGACACACTGCTGGTGATTTTGATTCTTTTTGACTAATCGTTGATGATACAAGAACCTGGGTCTGTGTTTCTAGCTGTGAGTCCGGTGTGGCAGGTAGAGGACACTTAATCTCCGTGGGTTGCAGCTGCACTTGTTCAGTAGTAGTTTGGACAATGGATTTCTCCTGATGGGATGGATGAACAATGTTAGAAGCACATGCATGACATTTGCATTATTTTAAGGGAATAAACATGAAAAATAAAATGCACATACAGCTTCAGTTTGGGCCACAGGAAAGCCAGTCTGGTGATTGCACGCTTCAGGTTCAGCCACCTTAAAAGGCACTGCATTCATTTGTGCAACTTCGACAGACAATGCTTTCACTGTTCTGCTCTTGAAAGCACCACTTCCTTCAAGTGGTGCAATGGATTTCGGTTCTTGTTGACCAAAGGAAGGTAATGCTGCACTCATCATCTGAGCAGAAGACAGTTTAGATTTTGGTGTGGCAGGTAGCAACCGCTGGATCTTTGTCGACTGCACTAGGTCAGTTGATTTATCCTAAAAACATAAAGTCAACATTGTTCAGTGATAACAAATAAGGGATACTAACATAATGCAGAAGTTATAAAGCATCAAAGTAGAATGCACGTACAGCATCAAAATAACCTATCTTAGGATTAGGTCTTCGCAGCCCTGATGGTTTAGAACCTTTTCCTTGGTTGGTCATGTCTGTAGTACCTATAGAACTATCCCCAGATGATGTTGATCCTGAATACCCCTCTGTGGCAACAGGAGGCCTAAGCTTTGTGGTTAGAGGATGGTCATTGCTCTCAGATGTATGGCTCATCTTCCCAACAGTAGAAGCTGTTGAAGCCCCTGAGATCACGGAGCTCATGCTGTCAATAGAGCTGTTAGGTGAAATGGTTGGCGATGCATGGTCGTTGGGACCCCTTGCTGGTATCTTGTTTCCTGATGATCCTGTTGGGTTAGCTTTGCTGCAACCAGATTTTAATGATGAACGAATAGGGATCCTCTGAGCTGTCCTTTTTGTGCTGCTTAGACTTGCAGTTTTGGTTTTTGTATCTGGCTTAGTTGCTGTTCCAGTTAAGGCACCTGGTTTGGGTACTGAACTGGATTTCATTGCCCCACCAGGTCGCCCACCAGATGAAGTAGTGGCAGATTTACCAACAGCCTGCCTGTTTACTACACCCCCTGAAAGGGAAACACATATCAGGCCTGCTGTATTAACACAACAGCAAAAAAAAAATGTATGTCAAATTAACGCACCGGTGCTGCTTATTTTGTTTGAAATTCCTGAAGAGATTGATGTGTTAATGGATGACCTCATTGTAGCAACTCTGGGCAGAGCCCTTGGAGGTCTTGAGGATGGTTTTGCTTCTCCATCTTCAGACAGAGTCTTCTGAGCAAAAGGAATAAATTTAAATTTTAAGAACAACATATGCACAAAGATCAGAATATTGCTCAATGGTAGCTTTATTAAGCAAGCAAACATAATACTGGAATTTTCAATCCTTTCGAAGTTCCAAAAAACTTCATGTGCAAAAACAACTTGCAATACTAGATACTGGGAATTGATTCCATGTGCAGGTACATAACTTCAGTTTACTTCATTGATAAGAGAACAAGACAAAATGAAGCCTAGTTGGTCCTATTCACAAGGATTTCAGTGAATTGCAAAGTCAGGATATTAAACTAAAGAAAAGCTCATGATTTCTGAGGAACTACTAGCATGAGACATACCACTCTTGCAGCTGTAGGCTCTTTTGAGGTGACTTGAGACCTTTGTTTGCCACCAACTCCTTGGCTTGTTGAAATAGGGGCCCTTACCTGACGATAAGAAAATGTTGGCTAGTGATTGGATTGACGGTCACTGACTACACAAATTAGGGATTAAGTCACTGATCAAGTGATTAAACATACCTTATTATGTGGCATCTGGTCAAACCCCTTTCTTGCTAGAAAGAGAAATAAAATGATGATATCAGTTACGGACAGTAGGTGAAGTTCACTAGAGTGATAGTTCTAGAACACATGTAGTAAATAACATCTACATTTAAGATGGTACCTGCAACACGAGGAGCATTTGCTGTTGCCTTTGGGGGTTTTGAGTTAGCAGGAGGCCCAGTTGTAACTTTATTTGGTTTCCCAAGTGACCTCTGGATGGAAGCGCGCACATTGTCAAACAGTTCTGTCTCAATACTTTCCATCGCCCAGCTTTCGCTTTCCAGAGTAGAAGTTGTTGATTCCCCTGATCTTCTACTTTCCTCTGTGATTCCAGGAAGCCTGGAACACTGTGTCGTGCGAAATGTGCTGTTTACAATGGCCAGCTCCTCGGTATCCAAAACACCTGCACACATCAGGAAATGTTAGTGCAGGAAATGATAGGAGGCATTATATATCTGCATCATAAAATGCACTGCAATATGTGAGAGCAATAATTTCATTTGGAAACAAGGAAAGTCAAGATCAAGGACTGCTTCAAGGAATACATCAGGAAAGTCTATGAGCACTAACAAATATAGCAACGATTACAGAAACGAGTGATTTGGACAGTCAATATGATGGGTACAGACAGGGTTAAATCAACCTTTCTTGGTGAATAACTGTGTAACAGCCCGAATATCCAAATTAATCGAAGTGCCGAATTATCCCGAATTTCGTTCCATTCAAATCTGAAATTCTTCATTTAATTTTCTGGCGCCAAAAAATTTAGTTCGCAGGCTTTGTTGGGCTGAGATTAAATTTTCAAATTCTCTAATTAATTTCCAAACCTCCATAATTAGTTTCCTATATATTCCCTCTCCTTCTTATCCCCTCCTGCCAACCACTCTCTTTTTCCTCATCTTTCTTTCCCCCTTCTCAAGTCTCCAACAGAGGCACGAGCGGGCAGGAGGGGATCGCCCCAACCTCGTCACGCATCACGTGCTGCTCCGACGTGGCCACGCCTTCATACCGCCCGTCGCTCGTCATCGCCGCCCTTCCGCGCGTCCCCGTGCGCAGTCCCCGTCGCCCCGTGCGTCCCTGAGTGTCGCGGCCTCCGTCCG